>VUQG01013756.1:1254-20996 GCA_015106755.1 Etia nguti | reverse complement strand
GTCTGCAAAAGACTTGAGACTGGGGCGGAGGTTCACCTCCCAGCAGGACAACGACCCTAAACATAAAGCCAGGGCAACAATGGAATGGTTTAAAACAAAACATATCCATGTGTTAGAATGGCCCAGTCAAAGTCCAGATCTAAATCCAATCGAGAATCTGTGGCAAGATCTGAAAACTGCTGTTCACAAACGCATCTAATCTGACTGAACTGGAGCTGTTTTGCAAAGAAGAATGGGCAAGGATTTCAGTCTCTAGATGTGCAAAGCTGGTAGAGACATACCCTAAAAGACTGGCAGCTGTAATTGCAGCAAAAGGTGGTTCTACAAAGTATTGACTCAGGGGGCTGAATAATTACGCACACCCCACTTTTCAGTTATTTATTTGTAAAAAATGTTTGGAATCATGTATGATTTTCGTTCCACTTCTCACGTGTACACCACTTTGTATTGGTCTTTCACGTGGAATTCCAATAAAATTGATTCATGTTTGTGGCTGTAATGTGACAAAATGTGGGAAAGTTCAAGGGGGCCGAATACTTTTGCAAGCCACTGTATATTAATCCCGTAGGAAATTAGTACTCTGCATTTAACCCATTCACTCAGTGAAGCAGTGGGCAACCACCAATCCAGCACCCGGGTAGCAGTGTGTAGACACGGTACGGATTTGAACCCCCCGACCTTTCGATCATGGTGCGAACACTCTACCTACTGCACTGCCTGTCTAGCGGCACGGTGGTTAGCACTGTTGCCTCACAGCAAGAAGGTCCTGAGTTCAATTCCACCACCTGGCCAGGCTCTTTCTGTGTGGAGTTTGTTCTCCCCGTGTTTGCGTGGGTTCTCTCTGGGTATTTGCCTTCTTCCCAAAGACATGCAGTTAGTGGGAATAGGTTAATTGGAAACTCTAAATTGCCCATAGATGTAAGTGTGTCTATGTGTTAGCCCTGCAAAAGACTGGCGACCTGTCCAGGGTGTACCCTGCCTCTTGCCCTAAGACAGCTGGGAAAGGCTCTAGCGCCTCCCATGACCCTGATAAGCAGAAGTGGATGGATGGATCTATATATGTGAGTAAGAGAGATAAAACTGTGTCGGATGTTTTCTTGAGTGTAACCAGTAGTTTACACCTTGTTGTAAACCCTTTTATATTTACATTCATGAAGATGTCTCTTCATTTTAGGGTTGACAATGATATGCCCCCTCAAGAGTGTGCTTGACTTCGACAGATGTTGTCAAGTTGTTTTTCTTAACCACGAAAAGAATTCTGTCATTATGTCCTTATTTAAAGAAAGTACAAGTTGATGATTTGGTGACTCCTAAAGTTTTTGCTGTCTGTTTAATAGGTTAATTGTTTTCAGCTTTAAGATAGCCTCTCTCACTTTCTCTGGACCTGATATTGAGAGCTACAGTGAACAGGCCTCACAGGCCCATGAACCTGCTTGTCAATCAACTGTCTCGGAAACATCGAAAAATGAGGCAAGGGGCATAAAAATGGTTATAATTCATCAACAGTTAATGCAATGCTTTTATTAAGTCCCTGAATTAAAGCTGAAAGTCTGCACTTCAATCACAATTTGATTGTTTGATCTAAAATCCACTGTGGTGACAGTCAGAGGCAACAATACAAACATCAATTGTGATATTGGCCAAATACTTAGAGACTTCAGAAAAAATGTCAATTCGTTGCTCTTGTCATTTTTTACTGTCTACTAATATTCTTAGCATGTTGTTAGGATCTAGCTTCCTGCTCTATATTTTCATATACCATGCCTTACAACATCCTTATCCACCCTGTAATGCAATCCTATGCTTTTGTTGACTCTCCATTGATCTTTGATGCCTCTTGCTAAATACAACTTTTTCCACTACTTCCCTCAGTCACATTTATTTTTTCAAAAATCCACCTCAGTTCTCTGATTAAGCAGTTGGCCAACAATGTGATACATGAAGTGATGGACTCATATTTCAAAAATGAGTGTTGGAGAAATCCCAGCTGGCAAAGCCTGAGGCCTGATGGTGATTAAAATACAGACTATAAATCCTAAGAATCCATAACCAGACCTCTGGTTTCTCAGGATACATATAATTACCTTTCTTTAATGGATTGGATCTGGGCTAAACCTGGTTACCTTAGTTCTCTACAGTTTGTAGCATTATTTAAAGTCCTTTAATATGACTTTTTCCTTTTCACTGATTGTCCAAAAATTCAGTATTTATTGTTTTGACCTCCCTCAATAGTTTACCACTGCCTTTCTAGCCAGGCTTTTTACAGTTCTTATCTAACTTTCATTTGTTTTCCCTGATGACCTTATCCCTCTCTCAGCCTTGTTCAAAGAACTGGTGAGGCGGGTTTTTTTTTCTCATTAGTATTTTATTATCGTTGGAAAGGCTTGTTCACCTGACACTGTCTCCTAAAGCATTCAAAGCTATAAACCTCCTGTTCCTGGAAGACTGAACTAGAATTCCAATAACATTCGTTTTTAGACGCCACTGACCTGAAGATTAAGGAATGGAGTCTAACAGCCAACATGCCTTGCCAATAATCAGCTTATATATTATTTTCATGGCAGCAAAACTTGAAAGAACTGACAAAATTTGAAGAATTAGACTCCTGACACAACAAAAGAGCGTGCATTTGTCTGTAACTGTAGGACTATGAGAAGGTGCACTGTATTCATTATATCATCTGAAGTGACTGATATGAGATGGTGATGAAAAAACACTCATGGAAAAGGGACATCCAAAGGAATTTTTAATATTTTCCATTAATATTTTTTGATTTATATTCATATTAATATTCAAACATAGTAGGGGTTTTTTAGATTGACATGTAAACAGATGTGTAAATCTTTTTTTTCTTTTTTTCCCCCAAAAGACTGAACCAAGCCAGCATCCTGTTTTCCCAAACATCTGACCTTAGGCTGCTGATAGTGCTCCATTGACATGGTGATGACGTTGAGGCCTATTACGATGGTGATGAACAGGTCCAGGTAGTGGCTGGTGCACATCTTGTGGATGAGAAGGCGTGTGGGGGAGTAATCCGAGTAGTAGGGCTTACTCTGAGCTTCTGTTGAAAGTGGGAAATGGTTTGGGGGGAGTTGGGGTGAAGGCAGGGGTGAGGAGGAGGAGAAGGAGGAGAAGGAGAAGGAGGAGGAGGTGATGTTCAGAAAGTGAGACAGGAGGTTTTATACTGGGACAACATACAGTAGAGCTGCTGTGTTGAGGACTGGAGTCGACGAAGCCTTGTTTTAAAGGAAAGTTGTTAGTGGAACATCAATGCATTAAAGTCACTCACAATGGCTGACTCCCATTAAGAATATGAGAGCATGGGAAGAGATGCAAAAAGAGAAGGCTGATCAGATAATGAAGAGAGAGAAAGAGAGACTACAGCCAAGCGCTCCTGTGGTCTGGAGTCATGACTAATCAAATCAGATCCCCTCCCCTCTGATAAAATTTTCTTTTCTTTCTCTCTTGCTTTCGTTCTTTTTTTAAAAACTCTCCCCTGACACGATAAGAGACAAACAGCAAGTGCTCAACGCGGGTTTGAAAGAGAGACTCCAGGGAGGAGGCTGCTGTCGGGCTATTCCAGGTTGGAGACGTGGCCCTCTCGCCCTCTTTCTCCCTGATCATCACGTGACACGGCCTCTCCTTATCTCCTCTGCTCCCCTCCTCTCAGGAGAAGAACATTAACGCATTAGGAAAGTTTTCCATACTCATCCATCACTTCATTCCTCACCCCTTCCCTTTTGTCCAGAGAGGATGGATGGATGGATAGGGTGGGAGTCAGGGTGAGGAAGAGAGAGGAGACTCTATCCAATCTATCACCCTAACACTCCATCAGTGAAGGAGAGGCTCTAGGTCACACGAGTAAAGGGATGTAAAAAGGGAATCACACACACACATTTAAAAAAAAAGCCTTTGGGTGTTGTGAGCACTCCCTGTCTACCCAATTAACTGTGACTGCAGCTGTGCTTAACTCAGACTATTCCCAGTGTGTATGTGTGTGCCGTTCATGGTGTGTGCCTACAGGGTTCCCTAAAGAATCAGGAAAACCAGTATAGAATAAAGACACATCTATCTATCTATCTATCTATCTATAATTTGCATATTTTGGAACCAAGATGTATATTTCTGATATAAAACTTGGCAGGTGTAAAGTTATAAATGTTAAGCTGACAATATTCTCCATCTATCCCACTGTTTGCTGTATTCAGATTTGTATTTATGGCAGTCAATGTCAAAGCCCGTGATTGGCTGCCCTTCAGAAACGTCCAAAATACCAGAGAGCACTCCGGTGATCTCACATTCCCCTTTGAGCGTGACTTGACAAAAAGGGAGGAAGAACTTATACGCTGCTCTACACACGCTTACGTTTAGGTTTAAACTAAAATTACCCCGCGTTCGAGTACTGTTATCTTTGACTTAGGCTATTTTTTCCAATTAAATTCAAACAAAGACACAAATCAAATTAAAATATAACCGGGATTTTCAAAATAAAAACAACACAGTCAGCTAATGGCCTCCTCAAAATTGACTGCAGGCACAAACACATCAATTAAAGGCTGGATAAAATGCGCTCAAGTGGATGAAACTGCCTACGCTATAATTACGCGTGGCATGCCTTAGCATTTTCGCTGCGTGATCTTTAGCGATACAACAAAGGGAAGCGGTCAGACCTATCGATCTGATGTAACTGTTCCTTCATAGCAGCAAAAATACTTTTTTACATTAATTAATTACAGCTAAAACATGCAATTCAGTGTTAAATGAGTGAAAAAAATGCCACTTTTCACTACCTATAAGATTTGATCTCCTGTCATAGGAACTGCTGAAAAGCTTTTGATGTAAAAGTTTTGTGTGGGAGGTTCTTCATTTCTCTGACAGCACGCTAAACAAAGACTAGCAGAGTCGTAGCACCTGGAATTAAGGATCGAGTCTGATGTTTCTGTTAAAAATAGAAACTCAGAGTAGCGCAGTGATGTGATATTGTCTAATGTATTATTGCTCCTATTGGTAGAAACAGTGCTGTGGGGATTTATCATTAGGATACGGCTTCATTTGCAGTTTATTTACACTTTTCTATCAGTGCGAGATGATCAGAGCATGATTACTGACACTCCCCTGTTATTTTGAAAGATAAGTTGGTGCTCACCAGTTAGCTTGGTTCCTTCCCATTTAGTAGTTTAATGTGTGGCAGTCTTAAAGGAAGCTCTCAATGCCGTTCTGCTGTCATTCAAGATGATGGACGATGGAGGAGAAAGCTGACTTTTATTTATTTTATTTATTTAATAAAGCATGGATGCATGTCTTTTTGCATGCACAACAATGCCAACAACAGTCCTCCACTGAGCACGAAGAGGTCAGAAGTCTTACAGATACAGATCTAAAACTAAGAGGCTAAAGGGTCATGCCCAAGAAGATGTCCCTAAATCGGGGATATTTAAACACGTTAAGGTGTTTGACTTTTAATAGTTTCTTCCTGAAAACTTTTGTTTATGCCACATATAATAATCAGACTCATGGGCACAGAACATTAAGAAATAAGGCCTGCCTCTGATAATAAACCCGCTTTGTTGTCTTTGCTGCTGTCGAGGTAAATAACGGAGAGTTGAAGACTTGTTGAGGTCTGAACTCTACCGAGTGCCTTCAAGTGAACTCATTCTATATTTGTGCTCCAGTTCATCTTCGCTGAGAGCCAATTTTGTGCCCGCTGGTAATTATTGATATTGACAGCAGGAGTGATGAACCTGAATGTCAGTGGTGCAGGCAGAACCGCGGGGGCGGCCAGCGGTGGAAGTCTGACCGCAGACATGTGCGTGCCAGACAGTGAAAACGATGTGGCTTCTGGTGTGAGCGGTCTGGCTTTTCAAATTAATGTGCTAACACAAGCTGACGCGCTCCCGTCACCTGCTTTGCTTTTGCAGCAGGACGGCACCCGGAATTATCTCCGCACCAACATTTCCTCGTCTTGTCTGCGACTTTTTATATATATATATATATATATAAACGCCCATACTCTTATGGATGTTGCGCCACTTGGCCTCTGAGTAGACAGTGATAAAGCAGATGTAAAATGTCTGGGACACATGGTTTTTGAAACGGGGCAGTTAGGTATGGCCCTTTTGGGGACGCAACAGCTTGGTTCATTCACTGGGAGTTTGCATTTACGAGCTCGTCCATCATCTCTGAATGAGCAAACATTATTTTTACTCTGCTCTACTTACTGTCTGCAGGTGCACTGCCGGCTAAGCCAGACAGACACATACACACACACAGAGGAGCAGTACTTTTGCTTTACCACCCCATCTCCTATATCCCCTCCTCTCATTCATTTAGATATTCTGCATAACATGTTGTTTTTTTGTCCTACTGTCCTATTTACATTCCTTTAGAGTAAAGCCAAAAAAGAAAAAAAAAGTTTACTACACCATAGCTAAAGTTAGCTAAAGCTTGGCTCACTTTCCTCTCCCTGAAAAAGTGATCTGAGGAAGTAAGCGAGCACTGCCCTTAACATTATGGATGTGGCAGCAAGGGCAAGGCCCAACAAGAGATATGGGGATAAGGGAGAAGAAAGTGAGAGACATAAGCCGTTTGGCTAAAACTCAACTAGTCTCCAGAGGAGTATAGCGAATGAAGTGTGAAAAGAGAAGGTGAAGGTTTAGGGAGCCAAATTACACTGGCTGCCCCGGCTCCCCTGCCCTAACTCCCGCTGCTCTTTTCACCTCCACTGGACAAAAAGAAAGCTTCTCCTTAATGAGGAGTAGAGCTCAATCAACTATTGCTTTCAATCACGCTGGCAATTTTTTTTTCCCCCACCTAAGCCAGCTGGGCTACCAAAATATTCAGAGGAATGGAAAATGATTTTGTTTCGGCTCCCACTTTTGCTCCCTCTGGCTCCACTTCACCTTCTCCTTGCACGTCCTTCACTGATGTGGCAGGTGGAGCCTCCTCTTTGAGCTCTGAAAGGGAATGAGGATGAGCGCAAATGCACAGAGGGGCCATGACCGACCTCCTGTGAAGGTCCCGGGGTCTGCTCTCTGCGCTTCCATCCTCATTCAGCAACACCACTTTTGTGTAAAAGTGTAACAGGACCAGCCAGGGCAAAGGGGCAGGGACTTAGAGCTTCTTATGCCTGCTGTTCTCCCTGTTAGGTTAAAATGAACCCTGAAAATGCTGGGGGTTCATACAGAATGAAACTTTACAATTATTTCAACTTCAGCTTTGTTACTTTTACAGTTAATGTCCACCAGATCTGGCTGCGCTGAGCTGCATCTTCGTCTTAGCTGCGCAGAGGACCTGCTGCCTTTCAAATGGCTCCGTTCATCTGTCTTTATGAGTTTTTTACCTGAAAATGTTATAATTTTATAATAATTTTTGTAACTTTTTTAGCTGTCTCAGAGTGTTCTGTCTCATCTTCATGTTATTATTATTACACTCTGGCTCTGATCCACAGTCTGTCTTTTGGTCCTGTTTCCTTGGTTCTGTTGGAGGTTTCTTCCTGTTAAAAGGGAGTTTTTCCTTCCCACTGTCGCCAAGTATTTTTTCATAGAGGGATCGTCTGATTGTTGGGGTGTACTCTGAATTATTGCATTGTATGATATCTTACAATATAAAGCACCTTGAGGTGACTGTTGTTTTAATTTGGTGCTATATAAATAAAAATTTTAAAAATGAAAAAGAAAAATTATGTAACCCCCTATGAGCAAGCACTTGGCGACAGTGGGAAGGAAAAACTCCCTTTTTAACAGGAAGAAACCTCCAGCAGAACCAAGCTCACAGAGGTGCAGCACTTTGCTGTGACTACCTGGGGTGAGAGGAGGGAGACAGGACGAAAGACAAAAGTCATCCTTATTTAAGTTAGAGTATACTGTGCCTTAGTACTTAGTACAGCCCTCAATACAACCTCCATCTCAAACAAGCTGTTTTAGTTAAGAATAGGCATTTGAGGTTATGAATTTGTGGCTATAAGATTTTGAGGTCAACCATCAGTTAAAGTACTACCCCAAAGCATTTGTTGGCACACTTACAAGAGTCAAATACAGAAAGTTAACCTTAAAGTATCTTAGAAAAGAGGCTGGATGATGCTCCACTCCTGAAACATTTCCTGAATACACTACAAGAATGTAACTCAACTCGAATGCAGAGCCACATCCAGTGGACATTTGGCTTTAGATTTACTTTAATGATTTTAAGTGCATCTAACGGAGATCTAAAAACCCTGCTGAAAATTTGCCCAAGGGTCTCTCAAACAAGAGGAAAAAACTCTTAGAATAAACAGGACATAAACAATTCCCTGTCCAAAAACAACTCAAAGACCAAGTTTTCCTCTTTATTTACTCACCTTCCCTTACTCACCATCTCCTTTGTGGGAGGTGGCATTAAAAAGATTAGGATTTTGGCCTGGCAGTTGCTTTTGGACGTGGCCACACTCAAAAACATGAAGGCATACATTTTCGAGGTGGTCTTGTTTTGGGAAATACAGACAAAATAAGGGTCCTTGGTTGTTGGACTGATGAGTAAAAAGCCCCATAGCACAGCACTATGGGTATACTGTGACCGTTTTGGTGAGGGCAGGTTGGGTTTGATTGGATATGTGACGTATGGTTCTGGAACAAAAAGGGCCTAGAGTTGCTCAGAACCTGGTGATCATGTGAGGGTGTCCTGAGTAAGCTGTGAGGTGGAAAGGATGCCGTGTCGACTACTCTCATGAAAAGAAGGCCTGACAATGAATCTCAAAACGATACGAGGCACTGCTCTGGCTTTGATTCATTGGGGTAATGGCTGCTGGATCGCTTCTCAATGTATCTGAAGGCTCTGTCAGACTTTTACAGCTGATTGGAATAGTGGGATAAGGAGTGCGAATTGATATGGATAAGGATGAGATGTAGGGACTAAAGTGGACTTAAAAGTTTGGAATGGGAATGGCTGTGAAGAGAAGAGCAGGACACGGGACGTAAAAGCAGCAACGTTGCATTTTAAAGGTCGTACGAAAATAAGTAACACAGTTATGGGGCAGGTGTTTGGGTGGATGCGGCGGCTGCTTTTATGTCCCTATCCTTCATGGTGAATGGTTCAGTAATAAACCTTGAGACTCAACGTCTGCCGGAAAAAAATATGTCAGCCGTCATTGTCAAGGACCGGATGTCCATTTTTGATATCCAGCAAACACTGAGTCTAAAAAAAAAAGAAAAAGAAAAAAAAAAAGATTGTCAACATGAGTAGTTACAGTCAAACAAAGATTTAATTGGAATTCCTGAATGCTCTGCTGTCCTGCTTAGAACATCAAAAGAGACAGGAAGCGACACAGTGGAGAGAAAAAGACAAAAACAGCGAAGGACGGAATTCGCATCAGATTTAGGAGCAGCGCAGAGGAACAGCAGAGCAAACTGAAAAGTCCAGAGGAGAAGAGGTAAATAAGAAAACATGACATCATTCAAAATGACAGGGCATGGTAACACCCACTCGCGCCAGCACTCTTTAACACACCCACACATTGTGCTGGTTCACATAGTAGACTGACACACCTTTCTGAGTCATACTTGAGCAAGATGGACCAATTGAAATGGGGGACTGAATGGTGGATGCAAGCAATTGGACAGAGTGAGGAAGGTGGAGTAACAGGGAAAACGGTGAGAACAAGATACAGAACGGATGGGAAGCTTTATAACAGCATAATGACTGTGTTTTAACCCTTCTTCCTTTACCTGTATTCGTGAAAATGGAAGGTAAGATTCAAGGTTCTCATTGACATCCTAACAATTTTCTCCCCTGAGTGTCAAGATTGTTAGCATCAACGACTGCATGTAATTTACTGTTTTAGTTTGCAAGAAACATCCTTTAAGAGGTTCTGGTTGATGAAAACTTGACAAATTTAACATTAATGACCAATCAGTGACGTTTCTATCAGCTTCACACAAACTTGCTAAGCTAATATACTAAACAGAGTTGGTGAAGATGGTATATGGTACGTATTATATTATCTTTGGTGCTAAAAAAATTAAAAATTATACTAAAAAAACACAGCAACAAGACACAACAAAGAGAGACAAAGACAAAGTATTTTTGGCCTTAATGTATTGTAAGTATTTTACAAGAGTTTCCTCCTTAACACACACAATTTGGGGAGAAGAATATTTAAATGAATCACAAGTTAGCGAGGTTTGCAGCAGGTAATTTACAGAAAATTGTGTCAAAATAGTAATGCAAGAAAAAAAAAATTCTTATCTTGTATCTGATATGGTTGTTATCAGAACAAGCATGTAATTATTGCAGATGAGTAACTCAAAGCTATGAGTGCTGTGCCAAGGCTAGCTCTACCCTGCAGCTCTTTACTGAGTCCTTATCCTGAATATCTATGCTGCTTTTGGTAGACTGCACTGGTTGCATTGTTAGCAGATCACCTGCAGAACTTAAACTTACATCAGCCGTTATGCTAATTTGCCCCACTTAGTACAATAAATCAAAAAAGTTAGTAATTATTTTACCACCAAGTAGCCCATAACTACACAAAAGTGGAAAAATGTCATAAATATATCTGGTCAAATGATATTGTTTGACCCGGCCGAACATAATAATGAGCCTGATTCAATCACACGTGCAGCTCATGGTACAGCTTTTGGCGTTCAGACTGAATGTTTCTTCTTCGCTACACCGCGCACACAAACACACACAATGGTTAAGACACAGCTTTTAGTTATGGCCCTCTGCATAAATAACTCTGCCCAGGAGAAATAAGAAAGAAAAAAAAAATCTGCCTCATGTCTCTTTCATCACTACATTCAGTGCAGCAGGGCAGCGCTACAACATTAGGCTGTCTGCCCACTCTGCTCCATGCTGCTCTCTTTTTGACATTTCTGCAGATGAAATATTCATGGAGAAAGTTTCCAACATGAAACATTCATAGTGAGTGTTGTTGGGGCATTTTTTTCCCCTCACAGCTCCCACAAATTACTTACAGCTTTTCAGTCAACCTGTGTAATTACTACATGCTCCGTCAGAACAGTTGAAGCATTTATAAAAGTTAAAACGCTGCCTTCTGTGCAAATGAATGAACTTCATTAGTCATTCAACACTCACCAGAAGTAGAGATGAATGAATATATGTAATATTGCACTAAAACAAATTAGATTCATTGGCTGCATCCTGGA
The DNA here is from genome assembly GCA_015106755.1 of Etia nguti. Lineage (NCBI taxonomy): Eukaryota > Metazoa > Chordata > Actinopteri > Cichliformes > Cichlidae > Etia > Etia nguti. The sequence goes on along the minus strand of VUQG01013756.1, from coordinate 9,855 downwards.
TGAGGTCACTTCAAAACATCACAGGAATGTGTTCCTGATGAATGTATTATTACAGTTTAGGACACTGTTCTAGGTAACACAGCACCCAGTTGTTGCTAACCCCCAAAAGTTATGAAAGATTCATCGCATTTAACACTTCACTTATCACTGCTACTTACACCTTGTGGCATCAAACTTTTACACCCCTGACGTGGATCTCTGGGATTTCTTGCCAAGATGTATAACTGTCTCTCACTTCCTTCCCCCATTTCCTGCTCCCCTCTGAGACTGTTTTTTTGCCTCTCTTCCTTCTCCCATTCACCCTCTCCCTAAAGTGCTGCAGTTATTAATTACATTTCTACAACGATGGAATAGAAAGAAAGAAAGAGCGGCGATGTGAAACTTCTGTTCGATTCATCTCTGTTAGCGCTGACCCAGATACAGCCATGGATTGGCACCGGCTGGCTTTGTGTGGCTCCTTGTGTATATGTGTGCACGCGCCAAGCTAATAGATGAAGAAAGCTATTCATGGAATGTCAAGCTGCTTTGTGTACCCACGCTAATGTTTATTGGATGACACCGTGTATGTTTTTGGCGCCAGGGGAACCAACGTGAGAGGGGATGATCCTTTATCCTTGTCTTCTTGTTAACTGCTGGACGTGTGTCGACAACAAAGATTAGTAGCGCAACATAAGAATAAACTACCCAGCTTAAGATGGTGAAGTTTTATAACTCGACATGAAGAATACAACAGTCCACATCAACCGCCTGCGCAGTTATCTGCAGCGCTGTGGGTTTCAAATACAGAAACCGTTATATATGTGGGGAAGCAATGAAGCCCTGTCAAGTTTTCCCTTCAGTTTAAAAACTTCCACTGTGTGATGCTAAACAAAATGTGTCCTCATACTTCGTGTCAGAAGTTTAAAAAGCTGGAAAACTTTATAAACCTTGATATAAATTTAACCTGCATTTGGAGCTCAGTGAAAACAAGTTTAATAACTCAGTAGAGCTGATTACTAATTACTATATGTGACTTGAATTTATACAAAAAAAATAAAATAATAATTAATCTACATGGGGAAATATGAGCTTATTTATATATAGGAATGCACCAGTGTTCACTACATGGACAAAGCTACTGGGCAATCTACACATCACACCCACAGGAGCTGCTTAACCATGGAAACCCATGCAGTGAAGCTCCTGGCACACAGTTTTTATGCTGATGTTAATACAGTTGATTGAGGAACAAGGTTATTATGATTAAGTGACACAAAACCAAAAATTACAACTAGATATGAACATTCAAAAAATTAAAAACTAGATTTACTAAGGCAATCTGCTGTTAATAATGACATTGCATTTAGGTCACAGGATATATTAATAATAATAATAATATTAATCTGCCATGTTCCTCAACACAAAGATTAGTGGATAAACAGCATGAAAGTGTTGTTGTTGGGCTCAGAGTAGGAGGCTGATTTGCAGAAAAGTATCAGCTGGCAATCAGCTCTTAAATATGCCAGTTTCCACAGCAACGTGAGGCCACCAACAGAGATGGAAACGGCTCAAAACATATGTGGTCAGTCTTAAAATCATGCAATCCTATATCAAAAAGATAAAGTTGCAAAAAGGGACAGCTGCTAAACCTAACAGATAAACAGCAGACAGTCAGTGTGAAGGTATACAGATAGCCATGTTTGTGTGCGAGTGTTTGCAGTATTCTGGTTTATATTACGCTGTCCTGCACTTGTATTTCTTGATCAGCTCACTGTTTGGGGTGAGATGTGATGACAAGTGTGTTATGATAGAGTGAATTCATGTGGGGGCTGACCCAGCCAGAGCTGCTTGGGATACAGCGCGATCTGTTCGGCGTGTTTGGGAAGCCGAGGGCCATCTGTTAGCAGCTAGAAGCAGATACTAAAACAAAACAAGAAAATTATTGTTTTATTTAAGATATCCGCGTTCTACAAACTTACTGTGGATTTTACAATGATGCCTTTATAAGGATACATCTCTTTTTTTTTCAATATTCTTATTTCAGCTATCATTACAGTTTGGCACATCACCTTTATATCACTTTTAATAATATTTTTTTAAGCTGTCCAAGATTTTTAGCAGTGTGATGCACCTGTGGTATCAGTTTTAACATCCTATTTTTCATGCCACCCGAAAGCCTGCTTTGCCATGACAACAATACCCTATCATCCTTCAGGTTGAGGGGTAAAAACTTCATCAAACTTCATCTAAGAGGAAACGAATGTCTTGCGCTTTGATTCATAATTTCTGTTCTAATTGTTTAGCTTTTACTTTGACCGCTTCCTTACAACTTCTGTGCTGTATAAGAAGGTAGCGTTTTGGTTCCTCGGTATAAAATACACATTTTAAACAGTATTACAGCAGTATTTTTGGTAGCTCTGTAACATGTACAGTGGTAATGAAATGTAGCTATCTGGCTACTTTGAAGTATGGAATAAAGATAACGAGCAGATCTGCAGAATTAACCAATCAGTGCAGTGAAATTATGTTGATTTCCTTTTCAACCCTACATTTTTTTGAAAGTAGAAGTCCTCTCAGTTTTAGACTTTCTTTGCACTAATTTGATGACACGATGGGCTCTGGGAACTTGGGCCTTTCCTCTCAGGTCCACAAGCTCCAATTGTGTCTGTAAAAGACATTATAGTTTTTTTATAGAGTAACTGTGACTACATTTAATGCTATGGCTGGATAATCACAGCCAACAGCCTATAGACTCAGGCATAAACACTAAGAGCATCATTACCCTGATGCAAGCCGCTGTGTGTCAAAATATCCAGAACGCTATCATTGTGATAGCTCCTCGAGAGCCGAAGAGAGAGGAAGAAGTACGCAGCTATATTTACAATTTGCTGCATACACCATGCAGTGCACTGTAGCTTCACTTGATGTGTCTGCCACAGCCAGCTGACTGTGACTCAACACAACAAGTCAACTCCAACAACAGGGCAAGGTTTCCAATTTAGCCTTAGGTGAAGCGAGCCCGACTGAATGTGTGTTTCTGCGCTCGCGCTCTGCATGTCACAATGCATGCATCGCCACTTCTTCTTCAGCGTGCACCTGTCTGTGCTTACATCACTGCATTATTACAGCCTGATACAGGGTTTGTGTAACTCTGTCACCTCCTCCACCCACGTGCATATCTTCTTCTCCTCCTCCCTGCATCATCAGTGGAAATCTTAATGCACCTCCTTGATCACCTCTTTTGCTCTCTCTTTGTTCCTCTCCTCCATCGAGCCTCTACAAATGATAACGACTCCACACGCGTGGAGTGTGCCGGACACCTCAAACACACACACACACAGTGTGCAGGCATGGTTTTTCTATGGGACTTGTGTGTTCGTGTCAGTACTGTAATTGACTTTTGGGTAAAACTATCTAAATGTTACAAGGGCTTGAGGCAAAAAAGGATCAGCAGAGAGGCTGTGGGGGTCGGGCTGCCCTCTCAGACATTCATCCACACTGAGAGGAGGGGGGGATTTGAGGATGAGATAGCTGCTCCTGCATATTTCACAACCTGTTTTGCAGCCATCTGCTCCCTGACACACTCATATGCACACAAGAATACAAAGCAACACAGCCGGGTCTACCTTCCAGGAACGTGCCGCAAATTACCAGACACCACTCTACAGCTTACCTGCTGCAAGTAAACCAAGGCGATGATGCGACCGTCGGGATATAGCTAAGCCTACTCACACAAACTCTCATTACGTAAGACACATCTCAGCAGCTTCCATCTTTCATAACAATACCTTTTGCAGATTTCCATGGAAACTACTTGTGACAATACAGGCAGAGTGGTCACAACGCCCCAGGATGACCTTTTATGCCCAACAAGAGCCAGCTGCTGTGAACAAACCTGCTGTGGTCTTGGCTAATCACAACTCGTACCGATGTGACCTTTGCACACGGTGTTTTCTAGTGAATCTGACATTCTTTCATTCTATTTTAGATCATGGTTTAATAACGACGCACGCGTGATAAACTAGAAATAGACCAAAGGAACAGTTTAAACCCTTGAGCGAAACAAGCTGGAGCTGATTTCAGTTTGCTGCAGTTTAATATAACGACGCTACACATTCTGATACTGGATGTCCTAAATGAAGATTTCTAAACTGAGCAAAAACTCAATCTATAGTGACAGTAGTAAGCTGAAGTTACAAGACACAATGCGAGAGAGAGAAATGCAACACGTCATTTAAGTTTAACGACCAAAACTGGACTTTAGCATCTTTCCTATTGGGTTTGATAGGTCAGCCACTTTTTCGGTCAGTACTGAATACATTTGTCAGAACTTGTTACCAAATGGTAAACAGTGTAAAACGAAAAAAAACTGAGATTCAAATAAAGGCAAAATTGCAAGTGAGTCGTAATATTAGGATTGTCGCGATACTAGAATTTCAGATATACTCAGTGCAGTTTTTGATACCAGCGGGGGAAACTGAGAAAATTAAAAGACTTTTTTATTGAAAATCAAGATTAGAAAAATCCAAAGTCCATGCCCTTTTTATTTGATGTGCTTACCATATTTTGTTGCTGATCAATAAGAGTTGGCAGGGTAGCGTCAACTGTAAACTATGATTCTTATAAGTGTGGTGTGTGTTGTTATCATATGAAAAGTATTGTAGGAAGGTTTAAAATGTCATGTTACATTTGAGCTCTGATCTCTCCTCCAATAAATTCGATAGACTGATTTGAAGGTCAAAGTAATAAAAATGTTACACAGAGCTATTTTTATTACTGCCATTGTTTGTATTGACAATATATAGGCATACAGGGAATCATATATGACCTCTCCTCAAGGTCAATTAAGGTCAAACTTTCATAAAAATGTCTTTTATCTTTAGAATTATGCTGAAAATCCAGCTGCCTTTGTTTGTATTGGCAAAATGTAGGAAAAAATCTGGTATATGGGGATTCTTAACATCACATTATAGTTTACAACTAAGATCAGGTCACATTTGACCTCTGACCTCACTTTTACATTTCACATCTACCTTTCTTTCAAGTCGACCCCAAAATGCTTTCTATCTTTAAGTAAAGTATGAAGAGAAAGAGAATGAGCTGCCTAGTTAGTTAGAAATATACTCTAGTATGATATATTATATCAAGCTCAAGTTATTCATGTCTAGTTATTTACAAATCAGTACCTATTATCCATGACCTACTCCTACGTAATCCTGGTGTAATCAAAGTAAACATCTGTCATGCTATCTGAGTTTTACTGCACTAAACCAAGAAAACAGAATGAAGACTGCTGAAATCTCAAAGCAAGTAGAGCTGCTAGCATTGCCGTAGATTCTTGCCCAGTTTTACTAACTTTGTGGCTCTGCGTATCAGCTGATCACTTTCATTCAGAGTGAAATATCGAACAAACTGTTTACAGTCCTGTTTGAATCCAAGATGATGAATGACTAAGTGAGTCTGGTGGCGACTTTTCATCTAGAGCCACCGACAGCTCAATTTTACTTACTTAAAGCTCCATGTTAACGTTTGTTTACTACAGTGATCTCTAGATGTTTCCTCCAGTACCACCTTGAGGTTTGTGTTTCAATTGAACAGTAAACTAAATAATATAAATGTCAAATACTGCGTTTATCTAATCTATGTATGTTAGCATACTGACAATAAGAGTTAGCTTAAAGCACAGCTATGCTAAAGTATACTTTTAAGCCCATTACAGCCTTTATGTTCTCAGTTCTCTGTAACACTTTCTTCTAAAAATGTCACCACACTTTCAAATGACAAAGATGGCTTTGTTACTGAGAGAAAATATTATTGTAACCAAAAGAAAAGACCATCATAAAGCACAAATAGTAATAAACTACAATTATTTTTAAGCATATACTGAGAGAATTACACCACGTCTGTCTGAAAAACACTAAAGGAAACTCTGGAATTCTTATCTGGAAACATCTTTTTTCCCTTCTCTCCCTGTCGCCGCCTCAGTTTTCCTGCCAATTTAATTTTACACCAATGTCCTCTTTTCTTGTGGTGGTGATGGTGCAGCAGCAGCGGTGCGGTGCTGTGAACAGTGGATGGATCACGGGCGGTGTGGAAGAGCTGTGAAAGACAAAGCCACGACAGAGAAAACAGGTAACAGCATGTCCAGCGGACTGAGAGCTGATGGGAGAGAGGCAGGGGGGCGGGGACGCGAGATGGGGCCCTACCTCCCGTGATCATTGAACTTATTAACCCTAGCCACCGTTAATGGGTGGTCGTGGTCGGTGGCGGTGTGGGGTTTTAAAAAGGGACACACAGAACATGCTGGAAACTCTGTACCTTTCAGTGTGCCGTCAGAGAGGGCCCAACTCACCCCCGGAACCAATAAATCTAGAGGAATGAGAGCGTGTTAGTCAGGCAGAGGCCGAAGAAAGCGAGAAAGGAAAGATGGCTGAAAGTTAGAGACAGAAGAGAGTCAAAGAGATAGAAAGAGAGAAAGAGGGATGGAGTAAGGCTTAGAAGGTAGCGATGAAAGGTTAAGCTGGTTTGTGTGCCTATGGTTACTTTCGTCTTTCCAGAGATTCTGAGTCCAGTTCTTTGGATGAAAAACGTTCACTTGTCACAAACCAAAGGTCTCAAAAACACCCGCTTTACAAAGTGTCGAGTTACAACTGCAACTGTTATATGCAACTTTTCATTTTCGTATTGCCGTTTTACTAAGGAATCAACATCTTACAATTTAGCCACCCTAAAGACCAAAACAAAAAAACCATCCTGGCAAAAAATACCGAGCCAGAAATAAAGAAGATAACCGTTTCAATGAAAAAAAAAGTCAGAGAAGGAGAAAAACAAAAGCAGGGAAAGAAACTCAGAGATGTGGAAGAAGACGAGTTAAAGGGGCCTCTTGACATATACTGTGTGTACACGTAGACTGTGTGCGACAGGGTCTGGGGTGAGTTTCTTGATTGGATGAGATAGCCTTGGCGGACACCTCCTGTAAAAGCAAGATCAATTTCCATCTGTATTTCTCAAGAGCTCAACGGAAACATTCCGGTTATCAAATAAAATTATATATATATACAAGGAAATGAAAAGGTTTGGGTTTTTTTGCCATTTGGCTTTAAAAAAAAAGTGTCCACTGCTCCTTGTACAAAATATAGACACATTTAAAAACGTGCCTTTGGAATAGGTTCGGCAAAATACTGTACAGGCATAAGTATAGGCCTCAAATTCTCAAGAAGGGTAGCGCTAGCAGAAGCTAGCACTGTTTTGGGGGGTGTAGGAGGCAGTGGAAAGAATTAAAAAAGGTAAAAAAAAAAAAAAAGCAGTTTGTCATCAACTCCTATACAGCCGGAGGTGAGGGTGGGACAGGCATGGAATTAGCTCTAACTCCTTCGCAAATCTCACAAGCTGATCTCTTAGCTATAGGTGAAACTCTTCCTCCTTTCCTTCCAGATTTTGGTCTATCCCTGCTCCTCCGGCTGTACTAAACTGCATGCAGAAGAGAGGAAGGGAGGGGGGGTCATCTCCTTTTCGGGCCACGGTGATGAAATCATTGACTCCCCCTCCCTCTAGCTCTGTATACCCACCACCATGCAAGCCCCATCTGTCAGCACTCACTGGGCATGCTCCAAGGGGCCATCCCAAGCACGGTGTCTACGGTAGACCAGGCAAGTTAAGGGAGGAGGGAAAGGGTGGCGGCTAACTCCAGCGGTCATCAGTCCTAATTCTGCGAACCTGCCGATTGTGGGAGCTTTTCTTAACATCCAGCTTGATTAATTTGATGCTGGGGTCGAAGAAAAGCCTCCACAGTCTGCAGCAGACTCTACAGAGCCAGAGCAGGTGACCACCAGACTGGATTAAGAATTCTTTCCCTTTTACTCAGAGTAAAAGGGAAAGAGGATGGTCGAAGGAAAGGGAGTTCTACCGCAGAGTAGCAACTATATTTGATACTAGCTCGCTAATTGCGTTTTTCCGTATTCGGCCAAACCAAATTAAAAAGCAAAAAGGAAAAAAAAAAAGGCTCAAGCTCGAATCAAGCAGGACTCAGAAAGATGTGGAAAGACTACCGACCAGCCAGCTCCTTCTCCTTACTCCGTCTCTTTTTCTCCATGCGTTTCAGTCTCTTCTCCTCCCTGCGTTTGGCCTCCTCGGCCTCCTGATGGCGCCGGCATTTATGGAAGTTCTCCACCACCACGCCCACAAACATGTTGAGCACGAAGAAGGCGACGATCAGGAGGAAGGAGATGAAGTAGAGCAGCATCCATGGGTTGTAGTTCATTATGGGCTGAAACACAACAGAAAAATCGGGAAGGGCGTTAATTCAGGCAGGCTGCAAACCCGGGCTCAGACGCAATCCGGTTAGATCAGCTGATGTTGATGCCCGCCTACATCAGCTGACGGCCCAGGTAATGCCCTTTCACACATCTAACTGGCAAAGCTGCTTTACCTTACTCACAGGTGCTCTGAATCTGCAACCTGCCTCCTCCTTTCATACTGTGTCTGACTTCTTCAGTGTCTTATTTTATTGTCATTGCTGCCTGCTCTGTTCTGTGCTGGGTTATCGCTGCAGACGGGAACATCAATCTTCTTTTAGCTATATGTGGAGGATTTTTTTTTTTTTTTTTTTACTTTTCAATGTCT
>VUQG01013752.1:22189-41673 GCA_015106755.1 Etia nguti | reverse complement strand
AACACATCCGGTCTCCACGAGTGTTGAAATGGATGTGTTGGTGGAGTTTTGGTAAAACTTTCTTCAGGTTTCCCTTGTTAAAGTCCCCGGTCGTGATAAACGCCGCCTCTGGATGTGCGGTTTCCTCGCTGCTGATCGCGCTGTACAGTTCCCTGAGTGCTCGGTCAGTGTCGGCTTGTGGGGGAATGTAAACAGCCGTAATAATCACTGCTGTAAATTCCCTCGGTAGCCAGAATGGCCGGCACTTAATCATCAGGTACTCCAGGTCCGGTGAGCAGAAGGATTTGACCGGGTGCACGTTCGCATAATCACACCAGCTGTTGTTGATCATGAAACACACACCACCGCCTCTGCTTTTCCCAGTAAGCTCCTGTGACCTGTCCGCGCGGTGCACGGAGAACCCCGGTAGTTGTATTGCGGAGTCCGGTACCTTGTCCGATAGCCAGGTTTCTGTGAGGCAGATCACGCAGCAGTCCCGCATCTCTCGCTGGAATGAGATCCGTGCCCGGAGCTCGCATAGCTTGTTCTCCAGAGACTGCACATTAGCCAGTAATAAACTGGGTAGTGGTGGTCTGTTAGTGCGCCGTCTCAGTCGAACCAGAACGCCAGATCTTCTCCCTCTGCGTCGGCGTTTGCGGCCTCCGGGGGCCCAGAACAAAGGCGTCTCAGGTGAGATGAATGGGGGGTCTGCAAACGGAGGATCCGTGTTGCAAAATTTGAACTCCGGAAAGTGACAAGAAAGTCCATCTCTTATGTCCAGTAAGGTTTGTCGGTCGTACACAAAGAGACATGTGCTACCTCTGAAAAAACAAAGGAAAAGTAAAATAAAGCACAAAAACCAGCTGTTGCTTGGGGGAGCTCGCGACGAGGCTGCCATACTCGGCGCCATCTTGTTATACGGTCACGGAGGGCTGGAGTTATCAGAGGGCAGGGGGCAGGATATGCTCAGGAATGGTTGCTACTCTGTTGCAGGGCAACAGACACCCTTTCACATTCACATTCAAACCAACAGTCACTGTTAAACCTAACATGCATGTGTTTGAACTGTGGGTGGAAGCCAGAGTACCCAGAGGGAACCCATGCAGGCAGAGAGAGACCATGGTAACCCCACACAAAAAGACCCTAGATGGCCTTTGGATTAAACCCAGGACCTTTTTGCTGTTATCCTCTGTTCCACCCTCTTTAAAAGTACTTGATAGAAAAACATGAACATTTAATCAGTATTTATGCTATGGATCAGTCGTATAATGCATAGGAATGTAACTAAGTGAACAGAAAGTAAAAGGCAAATTCTTTAAATTGCCCTGTACCAACACATCCAACATACAGTACAGCATTAATTATGTGAACCTGATATAAGAACCCAAATCCATGTAACCATCATTAACTTTACATAATCTGACTTACCCCTGTGTTTTTATTCATTAGCTATGGCCCAAAGTTGGAAACCAGACTATAAGAACTAAAATCAGCATGTCGATAATGAGAGACACATTCTCTCATTTCAGTTGCTGCTGAAAAACTTAAGCAAACAAGCAGATAGGAACACGTTAACAAGCTGCTAACATGAGTGTCCTGGTAATGAGCTAAGTGTTCTGCATTTTTTAATCAGTGTTTTCTCAGTCCTAATGCACATTCTGGTTCATTTTGTTCTGTCCTGTTCTAGTCTGTCAGCGATTAGGCCTAAAATAAAGGTCCATTTTCCTAGTGGGTGATTAAAATGCATGAGCCTGTCTCTCTGTTCTGCTCTGCTCAGCTCTGTGTGTTTGTCTAAGTGGGTTGGTTAAAAGGCGGCATTAAGCCCTTCTCTTCTGATTACAGCAGAAATTAGCATCACTGTAGGGAGAGGAAAACACAAACCCCGCCGAAAAAAACAACGGATGGAGGGGTGTGGAGAGGGAGGGATGAGATGCAGTGAAAGAAGAATAGAGATGATGAAAAAAACAGCAGAAGAGGAGGGAATGAGTGATAAGGATAAGAACCAGTTGAAAATGTGCGTTTAAGTGTGTGTGTGTGTCTGCAAGCATCCATGTGCAGCTTTGTGTGTACGGGGAGGGTACAGTAAGTGTCTTTATGCTCAAATTAGTTAATGTTGGAGTTAATGGATTCCTAAATATCCGACCGCGTGTGTGTGTGTGTGTGTGTGTGTTTTCTTTTATTCAAATTTCCCTTTCAGATACAAGTTGCTCAGATGTAAAACCCACCAGCCCCTGGCCATCACCACAGTTCCCACATTAACAGCCCAGTCTCCAACCCCCTCCGAAGATCTCCATCGCTGGCTCCATGTTTACTCCGGCACCAAATTGTTCTACCAAGATAAAGGCCTAAGCAGGTGAGATTACTGAAATGAGCTCTAGAGCAAACGGCAGCGCTGCAGCAAACTGTGTGTGCAGAGCCGATCGGCGAGCTGCTGCTGATGCCGATCTTTTAATACCGCTCAAAGATACATTAAGCAAATATCCCAAAGAATTAAATTGTTTTTCACACAGCGTCCCCTAATCTCAGTTTGGCACTTGGTGGAAGCACTTTTTTTTCCACCGTGCTTGCTAAACAGCTCTGGGTTTATGTCTCCACTGTGCTTTATTCAAGGAGTAAACTGACAAACTTTTGAGTGTGTCAGCACTTTTCATTTGGCAGGACTTTTTCATGTGATGCAAGAAGAAATACAAGTCACTATTTTAGCACAACTAACAGAGAAACATATTTTGTTTTATTCCAGCAGTATGTGGTTGATTTCCAATTTAAACCAATGTTTGCACTACAAAGAGTGACGCTGTGTCTCTACAGATTCACCCGTTACCAGTACCAGTTAGAGGTTCACAATGATGTGGGCAACACGTCAGGAGAGATCGTTACAGCAGTGACTATGGCTGGGGTCCCCCTCCACCCTCCATCTCTGTCTGCCTCTACTATCAATCATACTGCTATACAGGTCAACTGGACACAACCATGTAAGATTAACCTTCTTCTTTTACAGACTGTTCAGGAGAGGTGTTGAAACTCACTACGTCTTGCACAGGGTCATGCTTTTATTGTATGATGTCTGTGCTGTCCTTACTGTTTAAAAGAAAGTGACACCAGAGACTGAAAGTATCTTTTTACTTTGACTGACCTATCACTCTTTTCCATTTCTCTTGATATCTTTTTTAGCTTTACAAGACCTACAGGGAGAAGTGGAATATTTCTTTCTCACAGTGGAGTCTCCAGAGCCAAGTCTGATCTTAACTTTCACCCCTGAGATCACCTCTACAGTGATAAGTGACCTCTGGCCCAGTACCACATATCTGGTGTCATTACAGGTGTCCAACGGAGCTCATAATACATCTAAGGCAGTGGTTAATGTCACCACAGCAGATGGAAGTATGTGTATATTTTATTATCATCTTTGGCCAAAAATATTTTTGTTTTGTTTTTTCATTCAGCTCGTGTTCTTCTGAGGTTGTGATTGTCTGTTTTTGAGCCATTTAGAAATCTGAATTTTGTCATGTACAGTTTCTTTGGACTTTCTGCAGTCTTGTGAAAAATTGATTCAGCTTAAAGATCCATTTTTAGCAGCAATAACTTGAAGTAATCATTTTTGGTATGACCAGTTTCTCACATGACTGTGAGGAATTTTGGCCAACTCTTCTTTATAATGTTGATTCAGTTCATCGACGGTTGCAGGCATTCGTTTATGGACAGCTCTCTCAAGGTCCCACTACTAACTAAACTATTGCAGCACCTTAAATCTTTTCTTTCTCAGCCTGTTGTAGATTTGGTGTGCTTGGGGTCACTGTCCTGTTGCATGACTCAGTTTGGGCGAAGCTTTAGCTGTTGGATAGATGACTTTCCATTTGACTCTAGAATATTTTGGTACACAGAAGAGCTCATGGTCAAATAAATGACTGCAGCGTTCCAAGGTCCTGTGGCTGCAAACCAAGACCAAATCATCACCCCTTGACCACCATGCTTGAGAGCTGGTATAAGGCAGGGGTCAGCAACCCGCGGCTCTTTCATCCTTATAATGCGGCTCCGCTGGCTTGGGAAAATAAATTATAAGTATTTAAGGAAAGTGTATTTTTTGTGTTAGTTATTTTTTTAACTTGTGTAGTTATAGTTCTAAACTGTAAGATTATTGTGATCTTGAAATATAAAAATAAAGTTATATTTTATTATTTTTCATCCCTCAAAATAAGCGTCACACTCGTGGAAGCCGGTATACCCGCCAAAACGCTGGCATTTATCGAGACTTTCAACCCCAGGTAGGCCAAGTATGGAGAAAAAAAAAAGTGGCCTACCAGTATGCCTAATTTGTGGATTGTCGATCTTCGGATCCACAAACATATGTGAGCAGCTATTCTCCACCATGAACTATGTTAAAAACAAACACCGCTCACACCTCACAGACGACCACTTACGGTCCTGCGTAAAGATGAAAGTGACTTCGTACAGCCCCGATTTGCAGACGCTGTGCGCAGAGGTTCAGGAGCAGAAGTTCCATTGTAAACATACCACGGCAGACCCGACGATGTTCGCATGAACATGCTTTTCAGCATCTCTTTATTGCCCACTTTTCACACACGGTTGCTGTACACACACAGCCGGCCGTAGCTTTCCAGCTCACAGCCCGACACATACCAACAACAACAACACAACAGCAGAGAGAGCACAGACTTTAAGCCGGCGAGGCGTGATTGCAGATGCCGCTCAGGTGCGGCCGCCTCCCCTGTAGCAGCACTGCAGACCACGCCCCGCCACACACATTAAAAAGGTAAAATAAATATTTATGCAGATATTTTGTAAATATTTATTTTTCATTGTTTAGTGACATAGTGCTTTTTTCCAATTTATTTTTTTTGATTTAGGTCAAGGCTCAGCTACACGCTGTTTGCTACATGGATAATTTAAGTTCAGCTTTTTAATTCATTTGAAAGAGACCTTCACACTCTGCGTGTTTCTTTTTTGTTGTAATTTTTTAAGAGTTCAAAATGTGTTCACTACATAAATAAAATTAAATTTTCTCTGTACCACTTCATGGATTTCATAAGCAACACACTATAATTGTTTATACAAAGCGTAAAGGTAAAAAAAACCCAATATAAACAGTGTTATCCTCATTTTACATGTCAAAAAGTATTTGCAGCTCCCAGTGTTTTCTTCTCAATGGAAACCGGGTCCAAATGGCTCTTTGGGTGTTAAAGGTCGCCAACCCCTGGTATAAGGTGTTGTGTCGTGGTTGTTTTGCGAAATGTGGGACTATACATTATAGTCACATATCTGCACTTTGGTCTCATCTGCCCAATGGACATTGTTGCAGAGGTCTTGGGGTTTGTTCAGATGTAACTTTGCAAACCTAAGCCATGCTTTTGTGATTGTTTTTTTTCAGAGAAGAGGTTCTTTGTGGCAATCTGACAAACAAGCCATATTTCTTCCGTCTTTTTCTAATTGAACTCTCATGAACTTTAATGAAGCTTATACGTAAGTTCAATAAGGAAAGATCTGTAATCATTCATCTGGCTGCTTTCCTGAGTGTTCGGCTGCTTTTCTATTTACATGTCGACCACTTTCCCACGCTGTCAGCCTCAACACTGACATCATTATTCTAGTCCAATCATCTTCTCACCTGCCTTCTTTGAGCCAATCAGCCTCCGCTTTGCATGGTTTAAATCTGTGTTCTCCGTCATTCTCCATTTCCGACTGTTACCCACCTTCTCCCCATCTCCACCTCAGACATCTCAGCCAGAGCTCTATTCAACCCTCAGTCTTCATCTTCACCACCACCAGTGTCTAGAATCCGGGGGGGGGCGGGGATTCTAGACACATTCATTCATTCATTCCTTTATCTGTATACATCACTTCTTCCAAGTGATCTCTCCTTATTGAAATGCTAACTGAGGAAAGAGTCTGAGATGTAGCTCTTGGGTTTTTTGGAGTTTCTTGGAGTGTTGCGTGATCTTGGGATGACTTTGTTGAGGCTTCCACTCTTGAGAGGACTGTGGCATTGTGTTACACATCTGAATACTCCACACCAGCAAGCTGCCAAAAGTTCTTTGTTTATAGACGTGATCACACTTGCTGATGATCAATTAATTAAGCACATTTGATTAGCAGCACCTGGCAGCTACTTCCTCTCTTAATTCCTATGGAAGCAGTAAAGTTGTACTTAGATTCTCACGGGACTGTGGAGAAAAAACTTTTCTTTTCACATGACTGTACATTGCTTCAATTCAGCACACTTAAGTGTGGTGCCTGGGTTAACATGGATTTCTCTCCGACATTGTGCTTCACAGGAGATGTTAAACACATCATGTAGTCAGGCATGAAATCAATACAAAGTGTGTGTGAGGCAGATTTAAGGTGTTGTAAATTGCTTGTTTGCACCATAAGCAGACAAACACATACAAATTGCACACACGCTATATAAACACAAGCTGTGTTCTATCATTAACCAAAAAGAGTTGCTGTGTTTTGCAAGTTAGAATTACTGGGCTTTGCAATGTGTGTTTATGTGTATATGTTTTTGTGAATGCATGTGTGTGTGTCTGCGTTTTTAAGTGTGCTTGTGAATGAGCGAGTTTGCGTATCTTTAAGCCTTTAAAAGAATGTGTGGCGGCTGCTATTAAAAAAAAGCCAGCATATCAGCTGGAGATTGTCCTGTGCTTTGATGCAAAATTTTGTGTCCCTGAAAACAGACGTTATAATGGTTTAAAAGTTAATTATTAATTTTTATAATAATTCAGTGTCCAACCTAAAAGCCCCTACTCAGTGGCTCAGAGTTTTACCTGCCCATTTCTTCCTATAAATATAACAAATATTTCCCAGGATTTTATTGGGCTATGGAAAAAAATCTTTTATATTTCTATTTTAAAATGTTAATACGGTTCCATTAATATAATATTATATATTATTTCACTTTAAATCTGAAAAATAATGTTATGAAAGCCTTGAAATAAATATGGTGTAGTACACCTCATGCCTCCCTATAGACTCACCCCTGTTTGTTGCAGGTGTTTCAGTTCAATGCAATAGAAAGTGGGACGGCTGCTATTTACTGCCTTACTTCTGTAGCTTTACTGTAGATTTTCACAGTGTAAAACAAACGGCGGTTGATGGAGCAGCTACAAAGTTCGCTTTTCTTCACATTTGAGTTTGTTAAACAGGTGCTTTGATTAAGGCCTGTCGCCGTACATTATGGAAAACCATAACCACCAGAACATTGATTGACATCATTACAATACAACTCTAATACTGCGTCATCTGTTCCCGGAGCTTTAGCTGTCTGCATAATCTGTTAATATTTGTGAAATGAACAACTGGCACTCCTTATCAGGATATAAAATCTGGAGCTTTGAGAGAGGGTATTAAGTGGAATATGATTATATCAGTTCTTGGATCTACTGGTATTTCCCTTTTCAATCAGGGTCAGCTTTTAGTACTTTTAACCATGAATTGTTCAAGCTATCCAACTGTCATCCCTACTTTTCTCTCCATTTCCTCTTCAACTTTCAGCCCAGTCTCTTAGCATTCAAGAGTTATCTTTCAAATCACTCTGTGTAATCATATGTCAGAGGCCACTTACTACTGTCTGGAGTTTTATTTCCATCTTCACTTCCCTCTTTGAAAATCTTTCCATTTCTTTTTCCTTCTTCACACATCTCTTCCTTTCTCACTATAATCATATGTCAGGAGCCTCTTTCTTTTGCTCTAATCTGAGCCAGTATAATAAAAAGTGCATTAAAAACATTAGAAAATCATTAGGTGCTAAAGGCAAAGCATGGCTCGTTTAACTGAGGGGGCTCCGGAGGTAATTTCATTATTTTACAGCCATAAGAGTGCAAGCTCACACACACACACACACACACACACACACACACCAAGGAGGTCTGATATATTTTAACTAATGCAGCTCAGCCCTACCAACCATCTTAACACCACCTGCAGTCTATAGGGCAATGCTAACATCAGAACTAATTGGCAAGAAAAGTGCATGCTTGTCTGTGTGTGTATGAGTGAAAGAGCGCCTGTGTTCAGTATTGCGTTGATAATACCATCCTGCAGTAAATGAAATGTAGAGCTGTAGTTTGGGCTTAGGTAAGTGCTTTGGCAGCAAATGAATTGGGATAACTTCTCGTAGCTGGGTGCATTTTTACTTAGAATAATAGATGGAGTCCATATGATCACCCCTTTGACACACGGCCCGTTTCTCTTATCGAATTCCTTTTCCTTCTTTTTTATTTTTCTCTCACACTCAGGTGTTTCTCTCTTTGATTTTGAATTTTGCTCACTGCTTCTGTGATTAATTCTTTCACAGATACTCTTCTGTCTGTGTAATTCACCCCTCTCTTTTGTCCCACACTCTCTGAAACTCATTTCTTATACTCTAGTTTACCATCCTTTATTAATCACCATGCAGTAGGAGTTTTGGATTTGCTAGAAGAGAATTTTTTGAAAAGTCGGCTAAATGAATTAAGGAAAGGAATTAAGGGAATTACATGGAAGACACAATAAAGAAAAGAAACTATAATAACAGAACACAGAAAGAGGCAGTTATTCTGATTGAGTGAGGTGATCATATTGAATCTATTATTCTTAGTGAAAATGCATTCAGCTAAGACCAGTTAACCCAATTCATTTGCAGCCAATGCACTTATCTAAACGCAGCCCACTGCTCTACATTTCATTTACTGCCACACAGCATTATCTACGCAATACTGCACACATGCAGACACACAGGTGATCACCCTGCCTCTAAAACACAGTCACAGTTGCCCTCTCGTATATGAATATATAGATACTCTCTGTTTCTCTCTCTTACACACAGACAGACCTCTAGAGTTGTATGAAGGCAAATATGATATTTATAAAATGTTCCTAATTAACATGTATTTTAAAATGTTCACTATGAGGAACACATCATTTTACCATTTATTTCACTGAGTTCTACAAGCCTGGTCTGATCCGACAGTGTTTTAGATTTTTTTTTACAGTTTTAGTGGTGGTTTTTTGTAAAAAATAAAATAAAAATACAAGCTCTTTACAAGCAATCATCAAATGAATTGTGGTGTGAAAAATTAGCACTGATATACTCTTTTACAGCTCTGTCCATCTATTTTTATAAAAGTTGGTATGTAAAAATTTACATGTGATGCTAAAACTATTGCTATAATTTTATCAAACATGGTTTAAAGAGGACATGTCATGTGTCATGTTTACAGTTTTCATAATCCGAAATCAGTTTGTTCTCAAAAATGGAGTCAATCATTGTGTGTACCTCACAGAGCCAGAGGGGATGTCTTCCCCAGAGGTGGTTCCAGTAAACAGCAGCACAGCACGTGTCCTCTGGATCCCTCCTCTTCGACCCAATGGTGCAGTCACTGGTTACAACATCTATGTTAATGATCGCCTTCATGGCAATGTAGACAACAGCTCAGGGTCATACCTGCTGGGGGACCTACTGCCTTTTACTGTCTACAACATACAGGTACTCATACAAACAAGTGCAAATATGCAAAGACAGACATCTACTGTAAACATATGCATCATGTTTTTCTCTTGTTGACGTGCATTTCAGGTGGAGGTGTGCACAGTGCACGCATGCGTCCGGAGCAACGTTACTAGAACTACTACTGTGGAGGACCTGCCTACTGACTTGGCAACACCACATGCCCAAGTGATAAGTCCCAGGTAATTTATAAATGCACAGCCATTTTTTTCATTATAGTAAATGTTTTGTTTTCTTTAACTTTCTATGAAAAATAAAAAAAAACATTGCAATTTCTAGCTCATGTAGCCAAAAGACTGACTAAAGGCCATGAGAAGGCATCGATCCATCTGTCCACAATTCAAAGAATCGCTATTTGTCGTCGAGAATTAGTAAGATTTTAGTCAAATTTCCACTGAACCATCATCTGATTCAGGGGTGTCAAACATAAGGCCCGGTGGCCTGAATCGGCCTGGCAAATACTCTAATTCGGCCCACCAGACAGTCCCAGACACCAGAAAATGCAAAGGTACATATAGATTTTGAAATTTTAACTGCATTTTCACAAGTTTTGCAGCTTTTCTATTGATAACGATCACCACCCCCATTTTAAACAGTTAAATAACAGAAAAGTTCTCTTTTTTCTGCAGTCTGCTATAAAAACGTTTCTTTTTGTTTCTTTTTTTGTTTTTGTCTTTTTACAGTGAGTCCACTTTACAAAAACTGACATTTTCTGTAAATTAATTAAAACTTTATATTTTGAGTTACTAAAACTTTCTAATTTTACACATTTATTATGTAGTTTCACTGTATCTGCCCACTTATACCGTAATCAAAGTGGGCTGTATATCGTCCATGATGTAGAATTAGTTTGACATTCCTGATTTAAGTGAACGTCACCCAAACTTTGCTTTGGGTCACTTTGGTCATTTTATGGGCAAAAACCTGTCGACTGTGATGATTCCTGAGCTGCATGAGCTACTACAACATCAATATTCTGGTTACAGGTGTTATGTGTGTTTGTAGCGTTGTGATCTTTAAAATTTGTCATCAGTGCAAAATCTGTTTTTAAATTTGACGTTACATAATATATCCAGTACTATAATACACTGTGCAGACCTACAATCTGTATGAGTCATCATTACTAATCTTTGTGTGAATAAGATATAACTTTAATGATACAGCATAGTTGTACTGTGAAACTAGATTTAGTGGACAGCCTTCAAAGATTGTGATTAGTCTCTCAATTCTGCCTTAAAATGAAAAAAATCTACTAAATTTTTATCATTATAAAATTTGTTTAGATCCTTGACATTTTATTTGCAGCCAGTTAATGGCATATAAAACGTCTGTTTCTCGTGTGTGATCCAAACTAGTTTGTTGCAAAATGTTTGTTGAAAAATGCTGATTTGTGGCTTATTTCCTTCTAGGAAACTGTGCAAGTTATATCTCTGTATGTTACTAAAGAGGTCTTTCCTCTGCCACAGATGTCAAGAGATTAAAAAAAGGGGGAAATCAATAGTGTGAAGTGTATAAAGATACACACACCCCGACACCGTAACTCAACTTTGTCAGGCATTTAACCATGCATGAATGCTTGTGTATGTTTCAAAGTTTATGTGTGACTGTGTGGGTACAATTGTGTGAAAGGAGTGTGAAGGAGAGCATACCCCTGCCTATCCTTTTCATTTTGTTCTGGTTGCCCCCTTCTCTCTGTGTCAGGGTGGTGAGATTAGATTGGTCCCATCCAGGCAGACCCAGTGGGATCATGCTGGGCTATGAGGTTTTAAGACGAACCCTCAGATCATGTGCTGGTGGGTCAACAGGGATCACATCCGCCGTGGGGGAAGAGTTAAATGGCACAGGTGGTTTAAGGTTTAGATGTTCCTACCTGCAGTGTCCGGCAAGTCACGGTGTTTGCAGCACATCCTGCTTCCATCCAGACATACAGGTGATTATGTTGCCATCATTTTCTACTCATAAAAATGTCTATTCTTTTTTCCAACCATGTTTTGAAGTAGGTCAGGTTAAAACAGTTTTATTTATGGATACATTGAGATTTGTTTAGTTTGGGGTTTCTTTTTCTAGTGTTCAGTTTTTCATCTTTTTTCTGCTATAATCCTCTCTCCCCTGCCCTTTCCACTTCAGTACTTTAGTCTCTTTTAACTAGAACTTGCCGTGAGTAAACATTAAAACATTTGCTGTACAACAACAATGTGCAAAAGGAGATAGATGTCCAGGGACTTGGCTGCTGATCTGAAGTGGAGAATACATAGTCCCTCAGGATAGTATGGTCTTCACCACAGAGACCAATAGAGTGCAAACACTTCCTTTTCCAAACACCCACTTTTATAAGGGATTCAGAATCAACCTCTCAGTGATTAATTTCTCTAAACAGATTAACTTGTCATCTGCATTGACTTCCATCCTTATGTCATTGAATGCCAGCCAAGTTGGCACAGTGAATGCCTGCTATACATTTCTCCCCACATTACCCAGGGGCAAAAACAGTATCAACAACACATTTACAAGTACACCTGCTTATGTACTGCAAGAGAATATGCTGAGATTTAGCACATGCAACATATGTGCTTAAAGAGAAGGGCTTTATTTTACAAATGCGAACACAACACACACACACGCAGGCTGATATATGCCTCTCTGCACAGCTAGTCATGTAAGCAACATAAAGGAGTATGACTATCACACATACCATTTTCGTCCTTATTTAAATAGCACCGCTTAAGTTATGTCCCCAGTATTTTTTGGCAAATATAAACAAGGAATGATGGAAAACGTGGAGTTTCGGACTTGATTATGTGAATGTAATAATAGAAAGTGCTAACTTGTGCACCATGAGCTCCCAATCAGGATTGAGCTCCCAAAAAGTACCACTGTACCTTTTAGTCATTGTAGAATTCATAAAGTTACAGATCTTATATTCTGAAAAGTTTTTTTAGAGTCATGGCGAGTTTGAAGAAACCCTCAAACTGTTAATTTTGGGACGAGTATTTCATTGCAGTCATCCTAAAATGAATATCCCCCCAAAAGTTTTAATGGCCTCCTATTTGACTTGCAGTGCCACAGTCGATAATCCCAACTTTAAGTATTTGTTTGAGTTGATTTTATTTACATATTATCTTATATGTTTGTTCAATTGCGTGTTAAACAGGTTTGCTGCGGTGGAGTAATTTACACAAAGAAGCCACATCATCACTGCTGTGAGGACAGCTATTTGAGTTTGAATAACTCCTCCAACCCAGTCTGCTGCAATGGCAAACTAGTCTCATCTCTTCCTGACCATCAGTGCTGTGGAGGATATTATGTCCATGTGAAAACCAGTGAGTTCCAAATTACTTTATGCAGTGTGTTTCCACTAACCTCAAATTTGTTGTGTTCTGCTTTCATGGGGTCTGCTCTTCTTCGTGTTGCTCAAGTGTTTACTTCATTTGTCCTTGTCTTTGTAGATGAATACTGCTGTCCTGACCACTCGCAGGGCCGGGTCTCTGTGGGGCTGGGTGACAGCTGCTGTGGGGGGGTTCCTTACTCAGTGACAGGCGGCCAGCTCTGCTGTGGTGGGACCCTCCATGATGGCTATGGGGTCCAGTGCTGTGGAGGCCAAATCGTGGATAAAACACTGGTGTGCTGCGGTGATGCTGAGAGGGGTGCAGTGCATAAATATGCTCCAGGTGAGTAAAGAAACACGCAGGTCAAAATGTAAGCTCGCATTAGCTGAAGTTTGAGTGTTTTCTTTCCCGAGTGTTGAAGACACGGTTGTTGAAGTCTGACAGCCTGATGAGTTGTCGCTGTATCAAATTTTGTCTGGAGAAAAAGTAAACGCCCTTTTAAAAGGAAACTAGCTGCTGTGGTGTAAGAAGGATTTTGTCAAAGTTAAGTTAGTGGTTATGACTTAACGTCTACCTAGGGAAAAAGCAACCGGAGAGTTAAGCAGAAGAAAAAGGTTGAGAGGTAGACACATGGTGCAGGAACGTGGGGTCGTTTCCCTTTCTTTCTCTCCCGCAGTGTCCCAAAGCACCCGGATACCATGGCACAGATGGGACTGTGCGCGTGTGTCTGTGTGTTGGTGTGTGTAAATGTGTGTGCCATTAGACATCTTTGTCATGGCAGATGATGATGAAACACACTCAGGATGGCACCGTTGAGGGCACTGCCAAGCACACAGCAGGAGAAATACACACTCATTCTCTCTCATACGCACACACTTTTACACATTTAGACGTTTTTCAGGCGCCCCCCCATACACACACACAGAGTCAACAGGGTGCTCTCGGCAGGGTTTGCTTGAGCGCTGAGTGCCAGAGAAAGACACGTGGACTCTATTCATCACACATAAACAATGGCCCCATATGGGCTGGCCTATAGTACTCCATTAGCCTATCCATACACGCACTCACACACAAAAGCTCTACTTACACAGAAATATAAAAAATTGCTGATTAAAAAAAGTTAATAGAAAATAGTTATTTTTCTGTCTTGGCTGTCCTCTTTTGTCACTTTTTTCTTATTTTTTTTTACCCCCAACATGTGTATTTTTTACTCATTGTCAGTAAGACTCTTTTGGAAAGTTGTTAAGTGTTAACTTTCTTCTGAGTAATCCTTTGTAATTTAACATATATTATTATTATATTCCACCTCATCACGCCATTGCCCATTTTGTCTCATCTTTCTTTTCTTCTCCTCCACTAGATCCTCTGTTATCTCTTCCAGCTGAGCAGGCTATATGGTCATCCTTCATTTGAGGAGGCCTCCCAAGGAGTGCATATGCTCCCTACCTCTTCTTCCTCTCCATCTTCTCTTATTTCTCATCTCCTCTCTAACTCTGTCATCTTCTTTTACTCAACTCGTTTCCCCAAACTCTTCTGCTTCATCCTCTGGTCTCTTTCTCTTCCTTTTTATTCTCTTACCACATTTTCTTCTAACTTTTCCTCCTCTCTCCCCTCCCTTCCTTTATGTGCCCCCTTCCCATCCACTCATCAGTCATTAGCGTTAGCTTCCCCATTGAGAACATATGGTATGATGGATCGTAGGGCTAGCGGCGCTAGCAAGGCTAAGGGCCATTTGCCGGGTGCATTGCGCTGTCGGGGAGCCCTGGGGCCAGCTATGCAACCTCGACCCCACACGTCTGTTTCAAGACAGTCACACACAACATGCACACAGCAACACTATTATAGGATAGGCTACTTAACCTTGGCACCACACACTCTCATTTCTCTTTCTCACTGAGTGCAAGGTTTGCTATTTTTAATGATGCAGAGAGACAAATTTGTGTAGAAGACAGAAAAATGGAAAGACAGAATCAGAGAAACTAACAACATCAGAATATATGCAGGTCACTTTTTTTTAAGTGAGTGAGAAACAAAATGTAACTTGCTCCTTTATTGGATAACATTTTGATATAAACACTTGCATTGAATGAAAAAATGTAAAATTGAACAACTGATGCAGAAAGAAATGTAAGAGAAGGAGAAAGTATTAAAGAATAAAAAATACTAAAATATGAGTTAAATGCAACGTAGAAGAAAACACACAAAAAAGATCGGAAGTGAGTAAGAGAGAAAGTACGAGGAAAAAAAAAACCCAGAGGAGTGGTGAAGAGCTAGATGGAGCAGATTAAAGGAGGAGTGAAGGGTATCCCATTGTGCCCAGCTGATAGACTAGGTTAGGCTGATGTGATTATGGGGTCCCTGAAGTGCGATCTATCACACATTACCGTCCACACTGTCAACAACCATACACACACACTGCAGGGGAACAGCAATGCCAGGAGACAGCCGTCTGGCAACGGATACATGTACCGGCTTGTGTGCACATGTGCACACGTAGATAAACACACAAGCATTCAAACACAAACACAGCAACAATCAAGCACCAGTACACACACACACACACACCTGTATAAAAACTTGCATGTGATGACACACAGAGATGCATGTGCTTGCACATTCATCCAAAAATATACACATACACACAAGTGCTTTGGGCTGGACTATTTGATTTAAAATGGGAAAGCTCCCAGTGTAAATCAAATGAAATTGAAGTGGATTAGAAACGTACCTCATCCAACCCTGCTCAAACACAAGAAATCAACACAACAACACACATCAGTGGGCAGGGTTCGGTCTTTCTTTGTGGTTGTCCTGCAGTAAAAGTTTTGGCATCAATATTACTTTCATTTTCTGAATTGTCCTCCACTCATTTCAGCTTGGCTATCATTATTTATTATTTCACTGACTCATACTAACATGTTTTAAAGCTGCAGTGACTTGCGTGTGTTTTTTGTTTATTTGTTTGTTTGTTTTCCAACTCAAGCTACCTCTCTAGTGTTACTATCAAATTATTATATACTAATATTTTTTTCCAGCTTATGAGTGTAATAATAGCACATCTGGAATGTATTCACAATACTTGACTTGTTCCACATTTTGTCATATTACAGCCTTATTTCTAAAAACATGAAATTAATTGTGACCTCATAATTCTTCACACAATACCCCATATTGATAAAGTGAAAAAAGTTTGCTTAAAATTCTTGCAAATTTAGTAAAAAAAATAAAATATTTATATGTATATAGTAGTTTCTCCCGTTCCTCTTTCCAGAACTCATCAGTTTGGATGGGGAGGATCAGTGCACGGACATTTTTAGACCTCTCCAGAGATGTTCAGTCGGGTTCAAGTCTTGGTGCTGGCTGGGCCACTAAAGGAGTGCCCACAGAGTTGTCCCAAAGCCACTCCTTGGCTGTGTGCTTAGAGTCTTTGTCCTGTTGGAAGATGAACTCTTTCCCCAGTCCGAGGTCCAGACTGCTTTAGATCAGGTTATATCAAGAATGACTCTGTACATTGCTACATCCTTCCCTCCACCCTGACTAGTCTCCCAGCTCCTGCTGACAGAAAACCTCCTCACAGCATGATGCTGCCACCATCATGTTTCACTGTAGGGACGATATTAGCCAGGTGATGAGTGGTACCTGGTTTCCTATTTATTACATCAGACCAGAAAATGTTGTTTCTTGTGGTCTTGGAGTCCTTCAGCTGTCTTTTGGAAAACTTAGTGTGGGCTGTCATGTGCCTTTTACTTCCATTGACCATTCTACCAACTGATTGGTGGAGTGCTGCAGAAATGGTTGTCCTACTGGAAGGTTCTTTTAAAGTGACCATCGTGTTCTTAGTCACCTCCCTGACCCTTCTACCCTGATTTTCCAGATTTGCCTGGAGGCCAGCTCGAGGAAAAGTCCCGGTGGTTCCAAACTTCGTCCATTTAGGGATGATGGAGCCCACTGTGCTCATTGAGAGCTTCAGTTCTGCAGAACATTTTTGTACCCTTGCCCAGATCTGTCCCCCTGTCTCAAAGGTCCACAGACAATTACAGTACTTGGACTTTATGAGTTGATTTGTACTCTGACATGCACTGTTAGCTATGGGACATTAGAATTGTGTGTGCCTTTCCAAATCATGTCCAATCAACTGAATTTACTACAGGTGGATTCCAGTCAAGATGTAGAAATATCTGACTGAGCATCTGTGGAAATGGATGGACCTGAGCTGAGCTGAGTATAAATGCAAAAGCTGTGAATACGTATGTACATTTTATCTTAGTTTTTTACTTTTAATACATTTTCAAAAATTTCAATCAAACTTGTTTGGAATAAGGCTGTAACATGACAAAAAAAACAAGTGAAGCGCTGTGAATACTTTCTGGATTCAATGTACATTAGTTTTGTAGTGAGAACTTTGTCAAAATGTTTCTTGTGGTTGAGAAGATCCAGTCTGTCACCGATGTGGATCCACAGGAGCTTATTGTCTGTCTTTCCAGCCAAACTGTTCCAGGTTCCAGCTAACATGATTTTTTTTTTAAACCTGTCTGTCCAAATAACACCTACAGTATATACCATCAGTAACAGCAAGCCTAACTTCTACTCTGGGCAATTTTGTAGTTTGATGTATTATTGTGATGGGCCATAATCCTTTCCTCAGTGTCCTGAGTTGTTACACAATAACATAAAGTCTCTGTGCTAAATCCTTCTCTTCCAAATCTGCTGGTTTGTTTAAACAGCTTCCATTTCACTTTCAAGTAGATTAAACATTGTTTGTTTTTGGACAAGAGAGCCTCAGTTTTCCCACAGTATTTCCTCCTGTGCTGCAGGTTCGAGACCAACTTTTAAGCTTTTCATTTGCTCATCTTTTCTTCTTTTCCTGAGTTTGAAGGTAAGATGTTTAGCTAAGACTTAGGTGAGATTAGATTGAGTTTAAAGGAACTGAGTATGGCGTCTTTGGCCTCCCGTTGGTTCCTGACTCTCCATAAGTCCCATGCCTCACTGGGCTCCATCATTTAACCTTTATACTTTTTCATTATCATGTGCACATCTTTAACTCTTCAATCTGCCCTTCAACCCCATCAAACCCATCTCTCACTGTGGGTGCTACCATAAATGCCCTCCCCACTTCACTTTTTCTGCAAGTGAGTGAATCTTAAAAAATGTGTGCATTTCTTTAACTCCTTCTCTTACTCCCTCCCTCTGTCCCAGCCCAGCAGGCCCCATCCAAACGTTCAAGGACAAATCTGAATATCCCTTTTCACCGTTTAAGTGTTAAAAGCCTGCCGGTGCCGGGGTGTTATCTTAACGCGCCTTGCCGTGCCATCATCAGAGCGCGTGATGAAAATGGCTGTGATGATGCTAAAAGAAAAAAAGAGGAGGGGGAGAAAAAGTAATAATCAAATATGTTTTTCAAGGGCACAGTGACCATTTGCTGGAGGGAAATTATCCCAGTAGTTAAGCTAGCTCACTCTGAGCCTGGTGGAGTTGTGAGAGTGGATTCGTTTGTGTGTGTAAGTGTGTGGAAATGTGCAAGGTGTATTACTTCAACTTAGTGCATGCATCCTTTCCTTCTTCTGTGTTGCTGAGTGTTTTTGTATCTGTGTGAACATGTGGTTGCATTTTTACATATATCTTTATGGCATAGATTCTTTGCATGTCCTTTGATTGTTTATGCCAAGAGATTCTCATCACTTTCTCAGTGTGTATGTATTTCGGTTTGTGTATGTGTGTTTATCATTGCCAAAAGCCCCTCATCAATGATGGGTAGCAAATGGCCAACAGTAGTGCATTCCAAACAGCAGCGTCTGGCTGCTTTAGAAGATCGAGTACTCTCTGAACACAGGAAGACATTTCTCTCTCTGTTAATGTATTTATGATGATGGCTTTTCTATTAGGTTTACTTTAATGACTGGCAAGAATAAAACCAGAGGCTGTCAGGAACACAGCACACAGATGAGTGTTGTGTGCGTGCGTGCTTGCGTGCGTGCGTGTGTGTTCGTGTGATTGTTTCTATGTTTTATTTGCGTTATTATATTTTGTTTGTGTTACTCTTGTTGTTACATGTTTTGGACCCAATAAAGTTATAATTTAAAGGTATGCACACACATGTAGATTTACATTTACAGGAAGTTATTACTATTGTATGAAATTAAATATGCTTATCTGATACAAAGGTGGACATTGTTGCATCTAAAATAGTTTCATATCAGTACCCTTGAATAACCTTGAACAAGTCCAGTAGACAAACTGGCATTTGCGAGTTTGCCCTGTAATGCACATCTACTAAAAATCTCAGATGAGTTTGAATCTCAGTCAAGGTCAGAGGTCAAGTTTTCTGAAAAGCTTGTGAATACGATAACTCGAAAACAAGACGTTGTATGATTTACAAAATGATACCATAGTTGCGTCTACCAGAAGGCTGAGGGATAGCACTGGGGGCTTCTGATAGAAGTTAAACTTGAGCTTATAAGTTGCTAATTCTATTTATTAACCTTGCGGAAAATGAGAATGTCTTCATATTTTTTCCACCCACTCTAAGGGGGGTATTTAATGTGTCATAAAGATCCTGAAGAACTTTTTGGCCAGCAGATCTCATCCATTCATGATACTGCTTGTGATTCCAGTAGATACACCAAGGGGTATTTCAGAAGCGTCACAGAAGGAGATCTTTACTCTGTATCACTTAAAGT
>VUQG01013752.1:4578-19275 GCA_015106755.1 Etia nguti | reverse complement strand
ACCAACCAAGAAGAAAAAAAAAAAAAAAAAACCCACACAGCTTATAGAGAGGAAGAGAAAATAGGGGTGTGCGTTTCAAATGTTAACACAAATGAACAGGGATGTCACACACACCCATACACAGATAACGCTTATAGAGACAGGGATTGAATTCCTGCTGAATGCATGATAATACAATAGTGAAGTTTAGCTGCAGAACAGTAAACAAGTGATTCAGACCTATGAACTGTGTGAATGCAGAGAGTGATAGAGTAATAGTACAAGGAAAATGGGATAAGAGGAAGGCAGATACAGGAGGAAGACACAGAGATGATAAAGAGAAAAGGCAGCAAGTGACGGAAGTACATGCATGAGGGCAAGAGAAATGTGAACATTTAGGGGAAAACAGCTGTTCGTGCAGGAGTTTGCTCACCTGTAGAGAGAAAAAGAAGGTAGATTATTAAAGGTAATATAAGATTAGACAGAATATAGGGTCAGGAAAAGAAATTCATCAGTGAACAAGCTCCTGAACTTTAGGTCACAACTGATGAATGTTGGCATTTCTTAGAGTAGGAGAAAGACTCATGTGTTTGAACAGAGCCATGTTACATGACGCAGAGAAAGACGGTTCGATTGCTGGAGAGTAGCTATAAGTAAAGCAAATGATTGAAAACTGTGAGATGCAGAGGGCCTGGCGTCCGGATGGAAAGAAGGAGAAGAGGTGAGGATGCTGAGAGGACGACGGATGAGCAGAGAGAAGCTATTTTGGAAAAGTGTTGAGCTGTTTATTTGCGCGTCATTGAAGCTGAAGTAAGGCGCTGGGGGAATTGGCCACCAAGCCCCCGCTCCGCAACAGCTGCCGCTGCTAAGTGAGTTACTAGCCGTCAGACTGCTTTTATGTCACACAATCACATACACATGCGCTTTCCTGTCACATTGTGCCTGTGATGGATGCTTTGAGCATATAATGCACTGCAGCGGCGCAATGGAAAATATGTGCCATTCTGCACTTTTGGCCTTTAAGTGAACTGATTGCTTAAATTAACAGAATTTAATGTGCTGAAAGTGTAAATGCTGATTAGAGTGTTAAATAATAAGTTATTTATCACTCCACAACAAGCTGCATTCCCATTAAAGAGTGAAGCTGTGATGCAAAGCAGTGACTTAGTGTTTAATGTGTGCTGTCAAATAAAATGGGCATCACAGCTGGGGGTAGATAGAGCTACAGATCAGCATGTCATCAACTGTTAGGATACATTTGCTAAATACCTCATAACATATAGATTATTTTCACAATAAACTAAATAACCAGTACAACTGTGGCTTTTTCAGTATATCACTCTGTAATTCAAAATTAGGAGCTTTTACTGTGGGAGCTCTCTCATTAAACTGTGATTAAAATCGGACCATTTTTCCATCATTGCAGTTAGATTTTTTTAGTCATGCCTGGCCATCCTTCGCTCAATTGTATTTCTAATGCGCCTTCACAGCAGGGAGTTACTGACTCAGCATTATAGTGGGACATTATTATAGCCTTTAATTCATTGCGAAGCCAGAGCTTGCCAGTCTAAACTATCGTCTAAAGCTAAGCCATCCAAGCAGCCAGGTTGACTGAACGGTTATCAGGGCCACTAGAAAAAAGGCAGAGTGGAAATTCACTCCAGTATCCTCAGCTGTTGTTAGGTTCGTCTCTCCTACGTGCTGCTGTCGGGTTCGCCCTCCTCTCTGTGACCTAACATTCATCAGATCCACAAAAGTGTCAGTAATTTTCAATTTGTATGATTTATGTATGTCAAGTCAAAACAAGTTTATTTAGTTATTATAGAATCAAAAGATGGAGGTGAGGAGGAACCCCATGAGTTTAGGGGTTAGACAGCAACCAAGATTCTCTACATCTCCCTCAGGCTGTCATCTTTTTATCATCGCTGTCTAACAAAGACCATAGAGAACTCTTATCAGTCCTCATTGGTGTCTTTTCTCAGTAAAAAAAAAATTTCTAGGCTTCCTAATTATGCTTCAACATTGGAATACAAAAATCTTGTTAAGAAATATTAGGAGAGTTTTCAATGTACCATTAGTCTTTAAATATTCCAACTATTCTTTAACAAGGACAAGCTATTTTTATTAAATCATTTTTTGATCCACTAGGAATATCTCCCTTGAATCCCCGCGTACTGCCAAAGTTTTAATTTGTCTGTCATCGAAACCAACTCACGTTATTTGAATTTGAAACGTGAAGTGCTGGAGATTGTGAAGAAACATACTTGAAATTTGATATTCAGCTGCAAAACATTTACAGGTAAATGGAGTGATAGCATGCATTTTAAATGTCACCTTGCTGCTGAAGGTGAAGTGGTGGCAGACAGACATCACCTATCACTGTCAGAAATGGCAGCTCTCAGAAAAACGCACTTCCTTTCCCGTTGCAGTCTTTAGACAGCATAGCCTGAATATTACTGCTCAGAGAGGAGAAATAGTATGCAGGGCAGGAGGGGATGAAGGGAGAGAAGAGGATATGTGGATAAGCGTTGATAAGAAGAGAGGCACAATAATATTCAGAGCAGCCTAAATACTCTTTCTGTTCATATCGGAAAACACAGATTAAGGAGTGAAGGAAAGGGGAGTTTAGAAAAGGAGGAAGGACGAGGACTGAGGCAGGAAGAAAGGTTACAGAGGGAAGAGGATGACGGAAAAGATGAAAAAACTAAGAAACCCGAATAGTATTAGAGAATATCCTTTTTAGTGTAGAGTGATAGATGACGACGAAAAGAAAATGTGTTTTATGTTATAGAAAAACATAAAAGCTGATTTTAGACATCAGACATCACAGCAAAGCTGTTATATAAAAAGATAAAGAGACCAGCTGAATCCTGGGAGTGTGGGAGGACCTTTGATGGATTTGTGTGTTTTTTATACAGCTGTTCAGACTTAAGAACTGTGGAATGTTGTTTTATAAAATAATAATAATAATAATAATTATCACACCATATATTTTTTCAGTAATAGGATTAGTACTTAAATTTGCACAGCACACTGTAGTGTGAAGTGGATCCAAGATAAATCATTTCCTGGTATGTTAAGATCAAAAATGAAAGTGTAATAAAATAATAGCATGATGCATATTCTCTCTTGCTTCAGGTTTCCTCTGCTGTGGTCACGAGTATGTAAACTCTTCAACAACTCTTTGCTGTGTGGGCAATGAAAGATATCCCACAATGCACCCTGCTGGTAATGCCACGGTGACACTCCGCTGCTGTGGTTCAAAGGTCATACATCAGGATCAGGAATGCTGCAATGGGATTGGCTTTGACCCCCAACGGCATGTGTGTGCGGACAGACCCACGCCGGGTCTGGTAATAGAGGTGTGTTATTACATGAGACAATCTATTTTTATATCTATGTATTTATGTTAGTGTGTGTTTTCTTGTTTTCCACATCATTAACCTTAGATGGGGAAATCTGAAGCACACTGATCATCCAGTCAACCAGTAGTTGGCAGTTGTATCCATTTCTTTCTACATCTGTATTACAGATAACAAAATAACTACTACTTCATGTCACTGCTGCAGTTTGACTGTCGAGTATTTAAGGTGTGATATTGCAAGCTAGAAACAAAGGCAGCTGGACTTCTTTAGGTTGCCTCCTTTTAAGCTCTTAAAACTACCATGACCTTGTTGGCTGAGAACTGATATGTTTCAGGTGTTTAGCATCTTCAAGTAGTGTTTTTTCTGAAAGTTTATCAGTGGACGAGAAACTGTAGGATTACATGTAGCTCACAAGCTTAAAAAATAATGGCATAAATAAACAAGAACGTTAAATATAGATCTTATATTATCTGAAAATTGTAGGTGTTACACTTGCAAACTGACCTACCCAAATATGGAAATGGAGAGGATAAGACTGCTACACATTAGATGCTCCAATTAAGCATTCGCTAAAAGCCTTGCACATTGGCTGAAATTACATATGAAGGAGCTGATCATCTCCGGCAGCCCAGTGGACATTAGACAGAATTTCTTTTTTTTTTTTTTTTCTTTTCTATCAAACTTGCTCTCATTGTCGCATCAGGAGTTGGGGACTGGCCCATCCTCCATTTATCAACTGAGGTCCTGTGGCGTTTGTGTGTTCCTAAGCCAGCATGAGATGGCACATGCATGCACACATACACACACACACACACACACACGCCGTATATAGTGATTTTCTCCTTCATAATATAACGGCAAATAAGAGGATCGTAAACTTCCATAAGGTACGTTTCTGTGTTAGTTCACTATAAGATTTTTTTCTTTGCTCTTCTCCTTCATTCATTCTGTCTGTGTCTCTTTTTTCTCTGTGCAGCACCAGTGTTTGCAGGGCGCTGTGTGTCCTGTGGCTGCAGCATCTACAGCTTACTGCGGCTCCTGTGGCCTTGATCCCTCTATGACTGCGTGCACATGGGTCCTGTCTGCGCACACACACCCTGAGACACAATCCACAGCATACTCACCGTTCATCAGCATAACACAGGAAACTCTCACTGCGGACCTGTCTGCGCATACAAACAGAAGTAATGACAGTTACAAAATGTTTGACTCACGCAGTCACGCACACACTGACAACAAGCAGCTGAAGGGAAGCATGTGCCCGTCGCATGAGGAGGTAGTGTACAGTGGAGATGCCACCGTATATACATTTACAGGTAATTGATGAGCGTGTATGTATGTGTCTTTTTATTAGTAATTTAAAAGTTCCTGGGTATGTACCAGAATTTTTTTTCTTCAGTGTCTAGAGCAAGGGTGTTGAGCATACAGCCCGGGGGTCAGACTAGGCCTGGCAAAGACTCCAATCTGGCCCACACTGTCACACTCTGGATGAGGCAGATTGTAAGGAGTGAAGAAGGTGGACCCAAGTGCGGACACGCAAAATAACAAAACTTAATATTAACTGAAAAATGAGCCGTTTATTAAAGGCTGGACTTAGAAATACAAAGCAAAGGGCACAACTAAATCATAATTTAAACTGGGTGAGCTAAGCATAACAAAACCCTGGAACATGGACATAGAAACCTGGCATGAGTTCATAATCTTGAAAGCATGACATTGAAACAAGTTAAAGTAATAGATGCTTGGACAAGGAATGAATGAACGCACACACAAACTAAAAGCACACAGGAGGTGATCAGGGGAAGTGGAAACACGTGGGGAAACAGCTGACACAAATGAACATAACGACGTCACAGTGGAAGAGTAAAATTTAACACAATGAACATAGACACACAAGACCTCTTCAAAATAAAACAGGAAACATGAGACGCAGACATGACGATACAAACTTGACAACTTGAAATCACAGACAAGAAATACATGAGACTAACCAGAAGACGTAAGTGAAACATAACTAGATTAAACTTGAGGCAACTAAATAATGAACGTAGAAGTTAACATTATTTCCAAAATACAACAAAAGAGATCAAAAACCAAATGAAAGCGCTGGGTCACAGACCCAGCCCCTGACACACACACCAGTTTTAGTTCATGCGAAGGACAGCATAAATTTAGGAATTGTTTTGACTGTATTTTTATGAATTTTATAGCTTTTCCTCTTGATAAAGACCAATTAAGTAATCAATAAACAATTAAATGCCAGTTTTTTTCAGTAACTTCACTGTAAACAAACAAAAGAGAAGAAAAAATAGATTTTTTTGTGAATTAACTAAACTTTGTTGTTTCATAATTACAGGGCTACCAATTTTATGATGACAAATTTGTTTCATTTACTACTACCGGTACTTCTTTAGAGTCCCTGGTCCAGAGTATCTAGTGTCTGTTTTACCGAGGTTTAGAAGCAGATTTGCTGTGGTGTTGTCTTTAATTTTTTTTAAATGTGTAGATTTTTTTTTTCTTTTTAACTGTTGAAGTTTTACCAACTTTTGGTTTTGTTGTCACATCCACTGATTATGCCTTAAACATGTGTGTAGCCTTTTATTTGTAGCAAAAGTTATAGCTACATGTGAGTCAGTAAGCAATCTGAGGAGCCAGGAAGATTATACCTACTCCAAATCTGGAGATGACCAAGTACCAAGTCAAGTTGCGTAAGTTAAAAGACACCATCAGTTTTGCCACTTGATGAAATTTGATTGTGCTCCAAATATAAGATGACAAATGAATGCATAAAGTCAGCCACATCGCCCTCTAGTTCCCTGAAAATTTAAATAAACTAGTCTTTAGTGTCAGTACTTTTCTATAGGCTTAATGTGTTTTAATTTTAAACATCAACTATTTGCAGCCCTGCATTCAAATTATTACTTTTTTTCCACTTTAGTTCTCTGAGACACATTGAAGAATAAGTAAAACGGTAAAACATGGCGTTCACTGAAACTGCAAACCTGCAGAAGCCAGTTCTGCATTTACTCTAAATGTGTCAGCTGCTACAATCAAAGGGCTTTACAGACAGATGCCCTTCCGCACACACTCCCTCTGTCAGACACACGCACCAAGACAGCTGCTGCAGTGCACGTTAATAGCTCTAACATGGTAACTCTGTCTGCGCTGTACACTTGCGTGTTATTAAAACTTAGAGATGGGCGTTTAAATGCCATTTTCACATTCTCTACTATTTATCAGCCCAAAGGGAGCAGGAACGTGTTTGTGTTTGTGGGCGTGTGTGTCGTGATTTTCAGTCTGTCCACACATTATTTATCTGGGTAGTTACGTCTGTTAAATCAAGACTAATTGTGGTTGTGGATATGTGTGTGTATGGGTGGTTGTGTCCTCATAATGATATGTGTTTTTGCATCCAGTTAGTTACTATTTGAGTGTGGCTCTGGAGTGTAGGTCTGCATATGTGTTTTCATTACTTTGTGTGTGTATGTGTGTATGTGGCATGGGGTGGTTAGGATAAGAGTTTCTAGGTGATGCTGTGACACCATCTGGGCAGAGGCACATAAAGCTGTCGCCACCCACCATACACCAGATGTTTCTCAAGCACACACACACATACACACTCACATGCACACACACATTCGTGCACAGAGTATCATGCTATACTTCTCTGGGAGAAAAAAAAACTTAGTTAGATCACACCCAGATAGCTCCACATGTGGAGTGGGTGACATAAGTGTAAGCTGTATTGTCCACAACAGCTTTGTAATAACTTAGCTTTGTAATATCTCTCAATCAAACACAGAAAATCAGATTGTAGCATATTTCTAGGCAAACCTCACTGGTGGTTTTTTTTTTCATCTGTTCATCACTGTGCATTTTTCTTTTTCTATTTTAGTTATTCCAGAAGTACAGATAAGCATCCCAGACTGGCAGTTTAAACATTCGCATTTACAAGAGTCCATTTACACTCCTAAAAGTAATGCACATATGTTTGTAAGTATAGCTATATGTTTAAATACTCTTGTGTCCGCACCTTTGCAAAAGGGTTGTAATAACCTGTCTGTCAGAATGCTTCATGGCCTGACATTCACACTCGTGATAATGCTTAAATATAGCCAGGGAACGGCTCCTGACTGTTGTTTGCACTTATGCACAGAACGACAGTTGAGTTTGCTTGGAGTCCGTGGGTGGGGTGCTCGAGAGTGCTCCATTGCTTGGAGTGAAGTGGAGATCTGGGGCAGTGCCTCTGGATTGGCAGAATACGGTGGTGATTCCCATCCTTAAGAAGGTTGACCGGAGGGTGTGGATCTCATTTTTCAGCCTGACTGGGATTTTTCCATTAGTTGAACCTTGGATTCTAGAGGAACAATGCGTTTTTTTGTCCTGGTCATGGACTGCTTAACCAGCTCTTTAGCCTTTCAAGGATATTAGAACTTGCTTGGGAGCTTCCCTATCCAGTCTACACGTGTTTTGTAGACTTGGAGAAGGCATTCGACCGTGTCCCTCAGGGTATCCTGTAGGATGGAGTGCTGCGGGAGTATGTGGTGTCTGGCCCATTGTTAACAGCTATTCAGCCCCTGTACAATTACAATGAAAGCTTAGTCCACACTGATGGCAATAAGTCGGACCTGTTTCTAGTGGGAGTTGGACTCTGCCAGGCCTGCTCTTTGTCACCGATTCTCTTCATAATCTTCATGGACAGAATTTCTACGTGTAATCATCTGCTGTAAAGCTTCTGACCTCAGAATCTCATCTCTGAGAATTAGCACCTCCAAGTCTGAGGCCTTGGTCCTCAGACAGGAAAAGGTGGAGTGCCCACTCTGGGTTAGGGACGATCTGCTGCCCCAAATTGAGTAATTTCTAATCGTCTTGTTCACGAGAGAGGAAAGAGGGGAGCAAGAGATTGACAGACAGAATTGGGGTGTGGCTGCAGCAGTTATGTGGATATGAGAGCTGAACGTGAAAGCAAAAGTGTCAGTCTACATTCCTACCTTCACCTGTGGTCACGAGCTTTGGGTAATGACTGAAAGAACAAGATAGTGGAAACAAGCAGCAGAAGAGTGCTCAGCCTCTTCCTTAGGGTAACGAGTACAGTCCTTTGAGAGAGGCTACTTCTCCACATTGAAAGGAGCCAGATGAGGTGGTTCGGGCATCTGACTATAATGCCTCCTTTACGTGTCCTTCCTGAAGGAGGTTTAGGGTAGACTCAAGCATGTTGGAGAGATTATGTCTCTTGGCTGGCCTGGGAATGCCTCAGTGTCCCCCAGACAAGCTTCGGGAGGTGGCCAAGGAGAGGGAGCTCTGGGTTTCTCTGCTTAGGCTGCTGCCTGCACAACCATGGGGTGGAGAACCATTCATTTTTTTGTTTTATAATAGAGGTACATAGCATAGCAGAAGGCAAATTTGTTTCCTTTTCAGTCATCTATCAGAACACGCACTTGTGCTGCACACTGTTTCTAAACTTTGAGACTTTTTACGTAAAATTGGGAAGTGAAGGGTTTATAAGGAATTATTACATTTTTAATAATACGTTTTTGTCTTTCCCTTGCCCCCTTACTGTCCTCCCTGTTTTCTGTCACTTACTGCAAAATAGACTATGACCTGGAGCCTTTTACCACCTATGAGTACAGAGTGAGAGGCTGGAACAGCTTTGGTCGAGGCTCCAGCAATGTTACAACAGTGACGACTACTGAGGACAAACCGTGGGGAGTGGCACCACCCCGCTGGAGTCGCCTAGGTGAAAGAGATGATATCATCCAGTTGCAATGGCAAGCACCTGCCCGGAGTAATGGTTTGTATACGTGCATGGATATTACTACTTTAGGGTGTTATAATTGTGATCCAGTGATTATAAAGTCTTTCTCTGTGTTTGGAGTTCAGCTTGAATAACTAAATGAATGCAGAGGCAGAAAAAACTAACAGTGGTTACCCAATTATCTTTAAAACTTCACCAGGGAAGATTACCCACTATGTTATACTGCGTGATGGACAAGAGCGTTACCGTGGGGATGAAAACAGCTTTACTGACATTGGTGGGATCAGGCCTTTTCAGGAATACAGTTACCAGCTGAGGGTCTGTAACCGGGCTGGTTGCACTGAGAGTACGCAGGTAAGAATTTGTGTAGTTTGGTGTCTTGTGATGGTTTAGAGTCGCTGCATTTCAACATCACATGTTTCATCATAACAAAATAAATATAATTTTGACCAAAAAAAGGAATGTGCCTTTGATTTAAAAGGAAATACTCTGTCTATTCTGTTGTCTGTTCCAACTCAGTGCTATTTTTCTCTTATACCAACCTTTCATGTAAAACTCTCTTACTTTTACACACCAGCACACATACACACACTTTCTAAAGCCATACTCTATTGTAGCACCCCATTTCAAAATGACATTATTCCACTGTATGATTATCTAATGGCTGCTCTAAAAATGGCCTTAGCTTCACTGAACTAAGTACCACTTTACACTGTAGTTAAGTTCACTTCTTTAATTTAGCTTGAACACTTAAAGGTTTGTAAAAAATGATGAAAATTAATTTTAGAGAGAACATTACTTCTTTTTAAGAGAAAATACAAATGTAAATTAATTGTTGTCAATGTCTGATCAGGAACAAAAATTGCAGTTGCAGTTGATAGAATAAAATTACCATAGTGTCAGGCAGGTTTATTCTTGTCCTTGTCACCTGTCTGAATACAAATATGCATTTTTGTATTTTCTCTTAAGAAAATTGTGTATTTACATTTAAACCCTTAACTTCACTCAGGATTCATTTTAAAAAGCCAGCTAAAAGCAGTGGCCTGCAGTTGACCACTCTTCTGACCCGATGTTTGACCAGTGGCTTTTCACATGAATGTCTTTTTACCGTCTCATAAAACCCACGTCAGATGCTGCTTTGTAATCATTGTTTACATCATGAAGCCGGTGCAGTCCACAGTTGTTCTGCCAAGTGATATTTTACAAATTCTAGCCCTGTCTGACCTTTGTTGTTATGAAATCATATTGTATGATGTTTCTACACTGTTTGAACTCAGTTCTGTTCTGCTGCAGGAACAAGTTGTTATTTAGCCGTGTTTCCGCTCTCCCCCTGAATGCAAGGCTCTGGATTTGCTGAGCCTACCTGATGGCTCTGATAGTACCCATAATACCTTCACACAGAACTCCCCCTCCCTGCTATCTCTCTGGCTGTGAGCTGATATCACCACAACAATTAATTTCTCCGGCTTAGTGACGATGAAAGCTCATATTAAAAAATGTCTTTCTGGGTTTTTTAAAGTTAATTTAGCATCTCATTATTGTGACGAGCACATCCTTACATAAAGATAAATCCTATGGCTGTGCTGCTGCAGGCGTGGATTGAGCGGAGCGGCTAAGATCAAGGGAAAATTGGCTAAATTGTTTGTGAGGGATTGATGGTATATCCATCCCTATTTATGATATACTGATTGATTTAAGTATATCATAAATTAATTTCTTTTGAAAATAAGACTGGAAAAGGACGAGATGAGTGGTAAATGGTCACAGAGAGATGATGGGAGAGAAGTAATGATGTGTTCTCAAGGTTTTCTTATGGTTATGAATGGCGATATGTTACTGTTGCAAGCATTTCTTGCTGTCTGTAAACAGACTAAAGCACATTGTAGTTTGTTAATACTAATGCAACACCGTTCACCTCCTACTAAGGACACTGATGTTTTTTAATTCACTGGTTCATTGGTTGGCTCTTGTATCCTTACAGAACTTAACAAATAATAGTTGGCATATTGATGATTAGCCTGCCAACTGTAAATAGCCAGTAAAGGTTTATGGTAATTAAAATTTTTAAAGCCAGAGCAGTCCCTTTCAAACCCTATCAAACAGTGGCTACACAACACAAGACTGCAGACTTTGACTCTGAACCATTAGATTTCTCCTTTTTGTCCTACTGACAAAAATAAACATATTACAAAAATATACAATTTCAGTTTCTGCCTGGTGTCTCGTTTGCACTTTTGCAAGCATGCTTTCAGTTCTCTTTGGCTCAAATCACAAATAATAAATTATTGTTTTAAAACAACACTTTTATACCAGTAACATCTAAATGTCTGCATGATATTAGATGGTTCTGCTGTAAAAGCATTTTTTTAAAAAGTAAACAAAAGAAATTAAACAAATTAAGTAACTTTAGCATCACACTGAAGACGTGAGATTTTTTACATGTAGTTAAATATAGAAAACATTTATAGATTAATCACTTTTGCTTTCATGCTTCCTTTCTGTAACCACTAAGATAATTAATTCTCACGGTTAACGACTAAGAGCTCAGACTCTTACTGGGGAATGTAGTGCTAATCTGTAGACAGTATCAGTGACATGTATAAAATTTACATTATGTTAACACTGCTTTAGCCTCACACCCAGTTTAAATCTTAACAAGCAAAAGGTCACTGGTTTGGTTTCAGTTGAAGGCACGTAAAACTCTGCCAGTTCAAAAACCTTCGTAGCGACCTGCTGTGACGATCCCTAACAAGAAGTTTTATAAATTCCTTTTATAAAACTTTATAAAGTCAATCCCTGGATCATCCTGCGTGAAAGCTACTAAGAACTCTTTATACATACAAGTACACTCAGACTACAAACCCAGTCTTCCATGCTCTCTTTGTCTAACTCTCTTCCTCACACACACACGCACATATGTTCACACAAACAAGCGCACACACACACACACTCGCGGCAGAGGGTAGAAAGGGAGTGAGTTGGATTAGTTTGTACACCAGTGAAAATTGGCCAAACAGTCCCAATTATGGGATAACTTGAGCTAACCTAATATACCACTGCAATTACCTGGCATCAGCCTCTTCACATACACACAAACACACACAGGCACAGACAGAGAAACACAGGCACTCAGGAACGCACACCTGCCGTGACAACAGAAGGTGCTGATCTAATATGGTTGGTCACTTAGAAAGGGAGGAAGAGCGATTGGTCCCTCTCTGTCTTCAAATCCTTTTGTCCTGTTCTTTCTGCTATTTGTCTCCTGTCATTTCCTTGATCTTAACATTGCAGTCCTCAGTTTCTCCCAGCTGTTGTCTCTTTGCTTTCTTGCCCTTACTCTTTCTCGCCATCTCATTTTCCTCAGGCTCACAAGTTTCTACTTTCTAATATGAAAAAATAAGGGATGAATGACAAATATTCTTTTCATTGAGCCAAGTAGGTTTATTACATAATATGTAATCTCTGCTTCTCATTTGTATGCCCTACACTCCTGATCAGTCATGTTTGGACATGTTTTGTGCAGAACTAAACCATTAGTTATCAGCTGATAATTTAGCTTCTTATTGGCTTTTTGATATAATTTTAAGTTTTTGAATTTGTAAAGAGTGACACAGAAACTAACTTCTGAAACCAGATATCATTTATCCACTATCTGGATATTCGTTTTACATGGGAACGCCCCCAAATTGCCCCCTAATGCTAAGTCAAAAGATAAGCCAGTTGCATGATCTATCACTTCTTTCAGTGAACTATAAAAAATACAAATCAGTGATTATAACCCAGATGTAATTAATAAGAAAAACTAGTATCACGGGTCACTTAGCTGCTTCCTGAACGGATCCCACATTATCCATCTGTCTCATTAACTCTGAGTGTTAATTTTTGTTTGCCAGTAAAAAGATATGTGACATTCATGGATTAAGTTTTCATTTTTGTTACATCCAAGGAAAATATTGGCAAACACTTGATTTGGGAGCACACTGAAGCCCTCTCTGACTGATACTACACTTCCCCTGCATCCTCCTTACCTTCTTCTTCTCTGCTTACTTTGCTGTTTTGTTCTACCTCTGTCTGTTTACATGTGCACACCTGCATGCACCTGTGTGTGTTTATCTGTGTGCACGCACTTGTGTGTCTCTTTAGTTGTAGTTGCTGTGCTCTAATTGCATAGCACTGTGTGGGACAGGTGGTGGAAGTGCTAGTGACAGTCTATTAAGGCAGGATATCCCTGTTGCCATTAGCAGCAGATTGCCCTGTGATTCTGTGGTCTCCGCATTCACTCAGCGTTCACATGAGCTCACAGATACTACACTACGAATTTACAATACAATGGTCACTCTTATTACTGTACTAAGAAGCAGTATTTTTTTTTAATCTTGGCCTATTAAGAGATTGTTTAGTGATTTGTTTTATTTTTGTAGCAGTGAGTAGAAGTAAGACTTTTTACACATCCTTTATAATTATTGCATTTCCTGCACATTGCATTGCTTGAACAGCATCCAGTCGGATCCTCTGTCATACTGGAATGCTAAAGCAAATGAGTAGGGGAGTAAAGGCTCAGGATGGAAGCAGTACTCTGCTGCCACTGTAGTCCACTTAGTCAAGCAGGCAACCCATACGCCGAAAGGCTGCAGGAGTCTGGGTTTGATTCTGCCCTGGGTCTCCCCCTCGTTTCCTCCCTACTTTTCTGTTTGCTCTCTGCTGTCTGTCCTCTCGAATAAAAGCAAAGGTACAAAAAAAATTTGAGTTATATCCTAAAGAGAGATTTCTCTGGAAACAAGTTAATGTTCAAGTAGTAAAATGTTATTTTTTAAGTCTTTCTGTCAGTCAAAATTATTCAATTTCAGTATATAAATTATATTCTTTTGCTGCAGTACCTCTGTGCTCCCACCATATTTTAAGAATTGCTATATTACATAATACAGTAGTCTACAGACTTCTGTGCAAATAGTCACACTTGTTATGTTATTGTAGATGAGTTCATACCATGGCAAGTTGGCCGTCATCCATTTCCATTAACAGTAAAGTATAGGTCCGATTTTAATGAAACCTAGTTGG
Organism: Etia nguti; assembly: GCA_015106755.1. Classification (NCBI taxonomy): domain Eukaryota; kingdom Metazoa; phylum Chordata; class Actinopteri; order Cichliformes; family Cichlidae; genus Etia; species Etia nguti. The sequence goes on along the minus strand of VUQG01013752.1, from coordinate 5,118 downwards.
GTCTTCAGTCAAACTGTGCTCAAGGTCACGTTTACATTTGTCAATTTGGGGTCAGTAACCTGTAAATTGTGATGGATCTTGAACTGGATGAGCTACTGTGTCGTTGATATTCTGGTTATTTTCTATAATGCAAGTTATGAATGATTTGTGTTTTGTAGTTTCATTTACAACATAATAATTCGTGTCTGTATATAAACATGCTAGTTTTCTTCATTTCTTTCGTTATTTTTTATTAAGCTGCTTGCTTGATGCATTTGTAATAGGAGTGTATATTAAAGTTACCAGCAAAGATCTTCCTCTGTTATTGAAAGACTAAGAATCTTAGAAAAAGGACCCTTATTTGGTTGAAGTTGAAGTTAAATACTCCAATATTGTTTTATATTGGCTGTGTGTGTGTGTGTGTGTGTGTGTGTGTGCGTGTGTGCGTGCGCGCGCGCGCGCGTGTGTGTGTGTGTGTGTGTGTGTGTGCGCGCGCGCGCGTGTGTGTGTGTGTGTGTGTGTGTGTGTGTGTGTGTGTGTGTGTGTGTGTGTGTGTTTTTA
>VUQG01013750.1:1425-16945 GCA_015106755.1 Etia nguti | reverse complement strand
ACACACACCCACACACACACACACACACACACTCACATACACACACACACACACACACACACACACACACAGAGAGTTAACCCTGTAGGACATTGACAGAAAAGAACTGAATCTCTCTCTCTCCCTCCTTACCACACTTATGCTGCATACAGCCTGGCGTGTGCCTGGGTATGTGTGTGGGAGACTGGTGAGTCACCTCGGCTCTGCAGGAGCAGCCCCAAACCCAATCACCAGCAGGCCCAAATCAACCTCTCCGCCCCAGAGACATGCTCTCAGTCTCTCTATCTGTCTCTCTTGCTTTATGCTCGGAACTCTCGTTGTCTTTGGTTCTCCTCTCCTGTTATCATCTATGTCTCTTGTTTGGCTGCTCTATCACTCTCCCCTATTTTCTCATTATATTCCCATTGCCATTGCTTTTATATCTTTCTCCACATCGCCCTCTCTCCCTCCCACTCGCTATTTCCATCTTTCATCCCTACAGCTTTTAGCTATTTCTGTCACTCAATCTATTCTTTTGATGTATACGTTTCTTTTTTCAATATTTTTCTCCTCATATATTTCTCCTATTGTTTAATCTGCAGCAATACTTTCAGTGGCCAAATAAATAAATGTAAATGTAGCCAACTGTTCCCCTTTCTGTGTCTCTGAATCTCTCTCTCTCTCTCTCTGTGTCTGCCCTTCAGTCATTAGTAAGATATTAAATTCTCCTTCCCAATCACTACTCCTCTCCTCTCCTCAGTTCTCCTCTCCTTTCCTCTCCTCTCCTCAGTTCTCCTCTCTTCTCCTCTCCTATCCTCTCTTGTTCTGCAAACAGATAAGTACTCAGACAAATACAGATTAAACATCTTTAAATAGAAAATTCTGTTTAACTTTCTACCTATTACACCAAAAGAGCTGTCACCATGGTGACATAAGGGTGGGGCACTTCCCACCTCGGGTTTTAATGAATGAATGAATGCCACTCCCAAGAGATTCCTGCATATGTGTGGGTGTGTTTATTGCTGTTTCTGATACACAAACAAAAAAGCAGTGGGTAAAAAAGCATGGGGAAGTAAACAAAAACTAATTTGTGTGTCTGTTTATGAGTGTGTTCACACTGGTGTGACAGACAGTGAGATACAAAATGAGGCAGAAAGTGAGCAACGCAAAACAGGGATGTGCTGGTGTGTATCTTCAGGCAAGCTGTGAGAGAAATCTTATTAAGCGGGGAATACAACACCACAAGATGAGCAATTAAGAGGCTTTTGCTAGTGAATCAAGCACAACATCAACTTTTTTAATTTTGCCTGTTCCCTCCCTGTCTGTCTGTTTTTCTGCCTCCGTGTCAGTGTGCGGTCTATACTTTTTCATAAGCATTGGCACTGTTTGGAAAAAATTTGAAATTTGAAAATATTTGATATCAGTTACGTTCTTTACCAGTAAAAGAGTGAACTGATTGTTTGTTAATTCTTTCCCTGGAGCTGCAATTATCTCGTCATAGCTTGGCAAACAAGGCAAGCTTTGGGTTTCTCCGCATGTGGAGAAGTGTGTATTAGACAAAGGTCTAAGAGAAAGAATTATATTTATTATGATCACAACTCCAGCAGATTAATTACCTTCATAAGAGAACATAACCTGCCATTTTTTTCGGTCAATAGTTTATTGCTTTTTGTTTAAGTAGCATAGTTAGTGTGAACATTTGTATATATCAAAATATGTGTCCTTGTTGAGGAAGAAGAGCACCCACCAGCACAACAAAAACTACATGTGGAAGATGGAGACCAGTGCAACTGCCGCGATAGCACCACCCCAACTCACTGATCAAAAAATCAGTAAGCGTTGAGAAAGGAAGTACTTTGTCCTAATATTAGTACTAATGTTAAATCCCATTGTAACATTAGCAGGCTACTCAGCAACCATCCAAACATTTTAGTCTGTGTTCTCTCAATAAAACATAATGTTAATATTTTAAATACAAAACGTGATTTAAAAATAATTTTAAATCAAGGAATTTATGTCCAATTCAAATTTTCTGTTCAAAGTCAATTGAATATTTTTTATAATGCGCCAAATCACAACATCAGTCACCTCAAAGCCACTTATATTGTAAGGTAGAGACCCTACAAGCGCAAGTATATGGGATAATCCTTTTACTTGTGTTGTTTTAAATTAGGGATTTTAAATTTCATATCAAGAATCAAGTATTTACTGGTATTGATATAGGCCACTAAATTTCTGCTATCATTACATTCTTTGTTTACAGGCAATGTAAAACAAAACAATGCATTGAATGCAACCATCAAATGTGAACTCAAGATCCTATTTACAGCAAATTTGTTTAAACACTTCAACTGGACACACAAAAAGATTCAGCCTGAAACATCATCATCATTGTTCACAAGGGTTTCGTCTTTAAAAATCAATAGCAAATGTCTGGAAATTATACTGGAGAGTTAGCCTAATGAAATGTAGTGTTTCCATTATCATATGCAGTGTGAGCCGCCTGAGCAGGAGCTTCTTAACGTAGCTGAAATTAAATGAATTTCATTGCAAACAATTATTGTCAGACATCAACATTTCAGATGGACTAAATCTCACCAGAAGGAAATTGAATGCCTGACATAATTTGTCATGATAATGGAAGAAGTTACTGAAAAACACTGAATACTGCCAGAAAGTCTAAACCATTGCCACTGACATTTCAAATCCCTTACTGGTCACAGCACATGAATGAATTCTTTCTCTGTTACTTTTGTGCCTCTCTTCTTTCTGTCGGGCTCGCCTTAATTATAATTGTGTCTCCCCTTCTTATTTTGACATTCAGATGTGCTTGACTGGTAAAGGCTGAACATGACACATCTGCCTCGCCTTCAGAGCTAATAAATTCTCCCTTTTGCTCTCACTTTGACTATGACTTCTCTCACACAACCTCTTATCTTCTATACACACATCCCCTTTCTTCCACAAAGATCCCTCTCTCCTCTCTACCCCTCCACTCCCGTATATCACCTCAGACCTTCTTTCATGATTCCTTTGTTTTTTCCTCTTCCTCTCCAAAATTCCCACTAGTCTTTGTTTGCACTTTGTTTTTAAACTCCTGCCTGCATCTTCGGGCATGTAAATCTAAGTGCTATTTTTTACTTTCCTCTTTGGCCTGATTCTCATCACTGCCGGTTCTTCTCTGTTCACGCTGCATTATACCTTATGCATTATCACTTTATATGCACTTTTAGTCTCAGATGCCTCTCATCTTGTATTTATGTGTGGCATTACAAATGAAATGCACGCTCTCATGAAAGCAACTTCAATATGGTGACATGTCTTTAAAGGTCATTATGGTATATAAAATTTAAGTGAATTGGCAGTAATGATCAAATGCTGAAAAAAAATTAGGTAACAAGATTTATTTCACAGTACTCGCATTCTGATTTCTTCCCACCTTGTCAAACGATAATGCTGAGTCTCTGCTAAGCCTGTGTGGTTGCTCAGTCTGCATGACCTTCTCTCATCCTCTCCTGTTCTCTCTCTCCCTTCTTCTTCTTCCTCCTTTGTCTATGTATTCTGGCTGGTCTCCCGCGTTTTGCCTGAACAAAGAGCCAAGCCAAAAACACCCTCCTCTGCATCGTTCCCTATGGTTCTCTTCTCATCCCTCATCCCCGCCATCTTCCTCTGTCCTCCTCTTCCACATTCACTTACTTTGTTGCACTGCTGTTAGCCATGCCTGTGATTCTGCTACATTTATTCCACTGTTTTACTTCAGCATCGGTATACTGTAATCGACATTTTGATTTTGGTTTTCAAGGTCCTTGACACACCGCTATGTCTTTCTGTTTTAGTCTTCCTGCAAGATTTAATCCCATCTCCATCCATCTCGTTTTATTCAGCTTTTACCTTCCCTGCCCTTCTCGCCTCTGTTTTCCTCCATCTCTGTGCGGTGTTGTCATGCATGACTGACTGGAAAATAGAGACAGGTCCAGGGCTCCATCACCACTGCCCAAATCAAAAGTGTGTGTGTGTGTAAACTGATTTGTACATAAATGGTTTGCATGTCCGTATAAGCACCTAGTATGTAAACACAAACACAGCAAGGATATGTGTATGTGTGTGTGTGTGTGTGTGTGTGTGTGTGTGTGTGTGTGTGTGTGTGTGTGTGTGTGTGTGTGTGTGTGTTACAGTGTATTTGCACTTGTGAAAAAATAACTGTGTGGGCACTTAACAAACAGCTTTTTGTTTTTTTAAATCTGTGAGTCAGAAGTGTCTTCACACCTCAGGAGATAGGGTTGGGGTGTGGCTATTTCAGCCAGTCCCCATTAAGCCTTATCAAGCTGTGTGTTTATGTGTATATGTGAGTCAGTTTTTGCTTTAGTGTCACACACAAAGGAACCGTGTGTGAGGAAAAGCGATATCCTCAGCTTCACTCCTCTCTCATATGATGCTTCTTCCTTTCACATCCCTCCCACTGCGCCCCAGCTTGAGTGGTACACCTTTTGCCGCAGAGAGTAGCAGAGTACTTAAATTACCTTTTCGTTGTAACGACTAACATGATAGTTTTACAATTTAAATGAGCAGTTTTATACTTTTTCAAATAAGAAATCTGTTACTGTTAATATTTGCCCCCATTATCCTTTCTCTTTTGTGGCAGATAGTACCATACAACCAGAAGATATCCAATTTTGCTTTTGTGTCAGTGCACATGTGTACTTCAGCCAGTGATATGAGAGACATAAAAGCATTTATGTAGTTGAAGTATTAGCTTCATTTTAGAGTTTTTGAGTGGAAACTATAATAACAACTTTACAGTGAAATGTAAATTATGTCGAGGTGATAAGTATCTGCCAGCTGAGGGAGCTTAAAGAACATCATTTCTAATTTTTAAGAAGCACCAGTAAACTAAGCACAGCTTCACAACACAGGCGGAGAGGCCCATTGAGTATAACAGCTACCTTTTAGTAAGATAATGCTGTTACTTTGAGGGCAATTGAGATCCTTGTCACTCATCATGTGGTGGAGAAGATGCTGCCATTGTCAACTTGCCATTTAGTAATGTAGAGTTACAGGGGAGAAGATTTTTGCCAAAGATCTCTTAAAAATATGAACATAGATTAAGTGTATTCTTGCTACTATCTAAATGCTCAGATGCCCACAGAAATGCATTCACCAGCCACTGTGTTTAGGTACACCTGCTCAGCTGCTCATTAATGCAAATGTCTATCAGCCATGTGGCAGCAACTCAATCCATTTAGGCATTTAGACAAGGTCAGGACAATCTGCTGAAGTTCAAACCGCGCATCTAAAAGGGGAAAAAAGGTGATTTAAGTGACTTTTAATGTGACAGGCTGATCGGACTATTTCAGAAACTGTAGATCTACTGGGATTTTTCCTGCACAACCATTTCTATGGTTTACAGAATGGTCTGAAAAAGAGATAATATCCACTGGGTGACAGTTCTCTTGGCATCCTTGTTACTGCTAGAGGTCAGAGGAAGATGGAAAGACTGCTTCGAGCTGATAAGATGATAACTCAAATAACTACTTATTACAACCAAGATATGCACAAGAGCATTGAGTGCACAGCATGTTGAATCTTGAAGCAGATGGGCTACATAAGCAGAACACATTGGATGCCACTCCTGCCAGCTAAAACAGGAAACTGAGGCTACAATTTGCACTGACTCACTACAATTCGACAACAGAAGATTGGAAAAATGTTGCCTGGTTGCAAGGATCCTGGAAGAATGGATTCTGGTTTTTATCAACAGTTCAGGCTGGCAGTGGTGGTGTAACGACGTGGGGGCTTTTTTTTGGCATACTTTGGGGCCTTAGTACATGAGAATTTAAATACCACATCCCACCTGAGCATTGTTGTTAATCATGTCCATCCATTTATCAGACAGTGTACACTTTTTCTGATGGCTCTTTCCAACAGGATAACATAGTATAAAATGTACTGAAATGGCTCTTTTAGACTAGGTCACCAGATTTCAGTCTAATAGAGCACCTTTGGGGTGTAGTAAAATGAGAGATTCACGTTCTCAAAGTACAGTCGCCAAATCTGAAGCAACTATGTAATGCTATCATGTCAATATGTTACAAAATCTCTGAGGAATGTTTCAAGCACCTTGTTGAATCTGTGCCATGAAGAAATAAGGCAGTTCTGAAGCAAAACAGGGCTCAACCCCTACAAACAAGCTATACATAAGAAGTGGCCGGTTAGTGTATTTCTAAAAAGATCATGAGTCTTGGGTTCTGTTCATTTGGGTTTTGGATTTTTGATTAATATAGTCATATTTGTGATTTCTATTTTGATACCTTTATTCTAGCAGATTGTGAGCTTATTTCTTGTGATATAACTGAGTCTTTGATTCCTGATTTTACTGTATGGTTATTCTAATGATGGCTGTTTTGGTTTATGTTTTGGTTCTCGTCTTGATTTTTATTAGCATTAAATTTGGTGGCTCCCATTGTCTTCTCTGTCTGTTAGTGGCTCTTTTTCCTGTCTCTGTTACCATGCCTAGAGTGGGTTTTTTAGTTATTTCCGGTTTTACTTTGAAGATCGGTTTTCTTTCATGCCTTGCATTAGTTTTAGTCCCTCCTTTGTTTTCACCTGTGCCTCGCCCCACTCATGTTTCTTGTTTCAAATCAGCCCTTGTTGTATAAATAGCCCTATCTTCCCCTTTACTCTTTGTCAAAGTGTCTGCGTGCACTCCCTTGTGTGCTGCTAAGAGGTGTTCCTTTTGACACCCGTTTTTACGCCCTTGTGTTTTTTGGATCTTTGTTTATTTAGGGCTTATAAGCAATAGAGGGTTGCTTTTGTTTAAGTGATTTCGCCTCCTGCATTTGGGTCCATACCACTGACATGATCATTATAGATATTAGATAACATGGTGGGAGTATAGGACACAAGATACTCGTTTTGTTTGTGTTCTTAAAATTCAAATGTTTCCCACACCTATTCGTCGTATGCTGCTCATATGCTATTCCCTGCAAAGTTTTGAGTTACTTTTAGGTGGTCATACTAGAATCTAAAAAGCTACTGTTAATCCATGACGATGCTGGCACTGTGTGCGCACTAAGCAACACCTGCCCTTTTGCACAAGTGTGCGATGGTGGCTTCTTGACAAATACATTGCCTGGGCATGCCTTCACAGCTGTCAGAAACATGACAGGAAGGGGAGAGAACAAGGAGGATGGTAAAGAAGAAATGGAAAAACAAATCTTTTGGCTCTGACAAGTGCTCTTTGGACTAGGTGAGAATGTAAGACTGACCTCTGGTGGCTGAACTGACAACAACAGAATTTAAGATTTTTGTCATGTGAAAAGCATCTTTATGGAGCTCCCCCAGCCAGAGTATGCAATCAGGAGTCCAGAATTCATTGACAACCTCCACCCTGCTCCCTTCCATCCATCCACCCACCCAAATGCAGTCAGAGGTTGATAAAATTAGTAGAAGTTGTGAGATTTAAAAAAAAAAAATCAGCCTTGATGCTGATCTCTAAAGCAGAGGAGCAACGTGATAAGAGGACAATGGACAGAGCTGGATCACACACTCGCAAAGGAAATGACTGTGTAATGGTGATGATAAGGCACTTTCATCTACAGGTCCCAGGGTCTTTTTTTTGTACTTGTTCCTGGCCTTGTGAGAAGTCTTCATTATGTCAGCCTGTCGGGTTGTGGCCATCTTTCGCCATTTCAACTCCACTAGACTCTGTTTCTACAGGTGAAATCGCCTTTCTGTCAGCTAACTCTCTGTTCTGTCTGCCTGCTCATCACGTCGCCTGAATCTTTGGCTCCATGCATGCAGCCAAGCAGAACTCGCAGCCTATGAGACCCTATGCTGAGGCTGAGACCCTATGCTGAGGGTCAGCAGAGGGTTTACTGTATATGCACAGCATGTAAGTGTAAAGTGAGTCAGCATGGAGAGGCAGAGACCACACACTAGAACTCTGATCACACACCTTTCATCATCAGGGATTCTATCTAAGGTAAGGCACTTAAGGCAAATGCTCAGTAGGCCATAAAGTTGGTAATTACTCCCAGGGTACACATACATTACGGCTGATAGGGACATATGAGGACAGGGTGTAAACAAATAACAGGCAATTCCTATCACTGCTTCTGGTATTTGATATCATCTGCTTTTATGTTTCGACCCCAGCGAGACTTAGTTTTTCTTTTAGTTTTTCTTTTAGTTATTTGAACGTTTTTATTTGGTTTTATCTATAGCTTATGCATTTTTATTATTTAGTTCGAATGTACAGCACTTTGTGTCAGCTGTGGTTATTTTAAAGTGCTCTATAAATAAAGATGAAATGCTATGGTAAGTTGCTTTAAGCTGTGAGTACTAATCTACACTGTGTGACTTTGTTTAGAAGAATTAAAAATTTTCTTTCCAGTGGTCAGCAGGAGATGAGTTCTCTGGCCACTAAAAGATGTCAAAAAAACAAAACAAAAAAACCCAACTTAAATTGGGTTATATATGGTTATATATGCAATCTTGCCAGGTTCAGAGCCAATCTGACGAAGAACAGGGAAAAAATGAAAAATTAGGACAAAAACAGTGTCAGTAAATGACATCAAAATAAGGCAGAACTGTGCTCTGAGCGTAGCTTTTATTACATTACAATTTGGGTAAAAACATTTATCTGGCAGGGAGGAGGGTACCCTATTGAGATTTACTCCCTGAACAGATATTTTACCTGCTTTTGGCACTTGGAAGTGTTCATTCTGGATTTTGTAGACTGATACTTTTGTACCAAATGAACATGTAGACCTAAAAGCACGGTGGTGGACTGACAGGTGCACAAGCAGATTAGGCGGCAGGCAGAAAGATGAATATCAAACAGTCTGACATGGCTGATTCTGCCAGGGACACTGAATTATAATCACTCCACAGCTGGCCAAAACAAAAAAGGAATAATACTCCGCTAAGGTAATTCTAACAATATGCAGTCTAATTTTTCATCTTTGGTTGTGTTGTGGTGATGAACGGCTGTACCAGCAATAGCAAACAAGATCACAGCACAAGCTGGCAAAAATCGTGCTACACTAAATCTACAAATTAGATTTGAACTCGTTAGCAAAACTCAACAAATATCCCAGGCTCTCTTTCAACTAGGAGGGTGAATAAAGAGAGACAAAAAAATTGCAATGAAAGAATTTTCCTGTATTTTCAGTAAATAAGAGAACAGTATATACCAGAGTAATTACAAACAAACTTGCAACACATGATTTGCTTTACTGGATTGAGCAGATATATTGTAATGTGAGCTATTTAAGTCTGCAGATGTCTTTCTCTCAGAAAATGAGTAATGATAGGTGACAGAGTGAGACCTCAGAGAGTGTTTTCTTTCTCAGATGAGTGATGATAAACAGAATGATTCTGTCAGCAACCTAAGACAGATAACTTTCCTCCAAATATCCGACAATGACAGTGAAACATCCACTGCCACTTTGATCGCAGCTGATAGGAAAGGATGGGTGAGCAGAGACACGGAGAAGCTAAAATGAAGAAAAAAGGCAGAATTACTGAAATTGAGACTGATTTGTTGAAGCAGCCAGTTGCTTTATAAGCAGATTTATAGTGCAAAACAAATTATTTGTATGAAAATGAATTAACAGGGATGGCTGATACTTAAAAAGTGAAGTGAAAAAATATTTAAAAAATTGTATGGGTGGTTTATGGCACCAGGCAGTTAGTACAAGTTGTTCAGCTAAACGGTGCATTTCCATATTTAAAATGAATAACCCTGATAATACCATGAATGCAGCACTTAAGGAAGTGAAGTGCATTCAAAAAGCACAATTTCAACTGCATGATTTTTAATTATGGAACATTAGAGTTCATCCTGGTTAGTTTGCCTGTGCAGAATGAAGACTGCTGGCAAGAGGGTGCAAGAGGATATGTACATCCTGTACATATTAAAAAAAATTCACATTTAAATGATTACATGTGAATTACATGTAAAGTGAAATATTCAAGCATTTTAAATTTTTTAGATGATTTTGATTTATAGCTCATTCAGATGGTGTAAGTAATATACTTCTCTTGGTCTTGTTCAGTAGATGCCACATACCACAATCATCAGGATGACTGCTGATTTGATACCTGTCCAGATGATGATGATGACCATCGACACCCTTCACATGAGGGTAATTGCTGAAAAAAGGCTGGTTGTTCAGAGAGTGCCCAGTCGAAGAATATTAATGTTGAAAAAAAGTCTATAATATGGAGAGCTTCATGAGGGTGGATTGAGGCTGGTGTCAGTGCAACAAGAGCACCACACACAGACATCTTCAGGAGAGGGGCAACAACTGCTGTATTCATATCAAGCCAGTCCTGAATGAGAGCCTGAGCCAGAAATGTCTGTCGGATAAGGATGAAAAGAACTGAATTGCTGCTGAAGTCCTCTATTCAGATGAAAGTCAGTTTTGCATTTCATTCAGAAATCAAGGTCCTAAAGTCTGGTGATCAGAGAGGCACAGAATCCAATGTGTTTTAAGTTTAGAGTGAATTTTCCACAGTCTGTGATGATTTGCGATGCCATGTCATCTGCCGGTGCTAGTGGTGGTTGGTCTGCTGTGTCTTATCAAGTCCAAAGTCAATGCAGCTACCAGGAGATTTTAGATCATTTCATGCTTCAAGCTGTGTGGAAGTGCACATTTCCTTTTTCAGCAGGACTTAGCACCTGCCCAGCGTGCCAAACCTACTACCACATGGTTTCCTGACCATGTTATTACTATGCTTGTTTGGCTAGCTATCTCACCTGACCTGAATCACATAGATAATCTGTTGGGCACTATTAAGAGGAAGATGAGAAACAGCTGAATTACAAATACAGAGAAGCTGAAAGCAGCCTGGACATCAGTATCACCTCAGCAGTGCCACAAGCTGGTCGCCTCCATGCCATGCTGCATTAATACAAGAATGCTTAGTAAAGAAGCCCTAACAGAGCACTGACTGTATACAGAAGTTGGATATTTTTGTATTGTAAATCCAGTTTTAATTAATCATAGTAAATATTCTAATAATCTGAGATACTTGATTTATTTGCAGGAAGCTATAAGCCATAATCATCAAAATTAAAACAAAAAAAAAAAGGCTTGAAATATTTCACTTTGTGTAAAGAATATAGTGTAAAGAACAAGGATGCAATATTATGGGGATAAAGACAGAACACTGTCTACTTTCTGGTTAATAGAGCCCACTGCATCTTGCCTGGCACAAATATGGAGCAGGGTCTCCTCGCTGCTTTTGTTGCTTTGATATGCTCAAATCTTTCAAAGTAGTAGGTCGAAATGGTTGGCCTCATAATTAAGCAGTTGCCGTATCATTTTTCTTCCAGACAGTACTGGCCTTGAAATGATATCAATATTGATGCAATTCCCAGAGCTCAGATTGAATCTGACATTGATATCTCTTACTGTCATGTCGGTTTCATTTCATTTTTCTTTTGGTCATGGTAGCAGAGTGGTTCGCTCAGCAAACACAAAATGGTGATAGGGAAATGACTAGTGTCATATCTGCAATTTTGTTAAAGCTATGAAATCAAATCACAGTTCACCAGTGTCTTGAGATTTTAGTAACAGCGTATCCAGTTCACTTTCTCCTTATTATATTTAACCAAATAGCCTGATTGCCTGAGGGCAGATTAAAGTTCGATCTCTGGCTCTGATAAGACGCCACAGATTTAATGAACAACCTCAGTCAAAAGGACATATCTTATACTGTCCTTGGGGTTTCATCTTGAGGTAATAAAAACATGGTGTCCAGATCCAATACAGTACTTTGACAGATTTGTTTTTTCCCTTTTGCAGTCTTATGTAAAATGATCAGTGGGGGGTTGTGTTTTAAAATGCTGCACCATATTTCTGAAAAATTTTGGAGATGTGAAAGTGACAAAATTTCAGAAATGGAAAGAGATGGTCAGACCACACATAGTCACACACATTCTCCCGGCACATACTACTCCACTCTGACAGCCAGATATAACTCACGTGGTGAAGGCAGGGTTGTACTTTGCTCCGAGGTAATATGAGTACAGGTTGAACATGCCGATCATGAAGGCCACAAACACCATGATGAAAATGACCATAAACTTGAAGATGTCCTTGACTGTGCGCCCCAGTGAGATCTGCAGGGGTCCGAAGCTCTCATTGGCTGGCAGTATGTAGGCGATGCGAGAGAAGCTCAGAACGACAGCGATGGCGTACAGGCCTTCTGAGATGATCTGAGGATCTGATGGGCGCCACTTGTTTCTGGCTGGAGGGAGAATAAGCCACAGAATAGTTGCTTTGTAATAATATAATTTTATTAGCAAATCAGGCATTAAAAGGGATCTTTGCCCATTTGTTTTACCTTATTAGCTACACTAAATAAAATCTGATATGTTAAACAAACTCTGTAATTAGTGCTGAAATTATATTCATATTTTAATTCAGAAGCCAGCTTGGAGGGATTCAAGATTTAAATATCTGCTATTAACTGTTTCAAAGCTCTTGCTGATGCTAAATATGTAGCAGCGTTTTATAAACCACATATTAAATGTTACATAAGAAGGGGTTAAAGTGGTGTTACCTTAAACTCTACTCTGCAATGCAGTTTGTCACTCATCGTAATATTGCTTGCTATTCAAAGTCTTTCTGGTAACAGCGCACTAAGTAAACCTCTGGTTATATTGCGATCCAAATGTCTGTAAGAGATGTTTCTATGAAGAATAATCTCAGCTTTAAGAAGCACGGATTTCGACGAAGGAGACTGTGCAGTAAGAAGATGGATTAAGTGAGGAATGGAAAAACGAAAGTCAGACTAAAAGTTTGGAGAGAAGAGCGAGTAGAGCAAGAGGAGGGAAAGAAATTAGTCTGAGCTGTGTGGGCAGCAAAGGGAAGGGATAAAGGGATAGTGTGGCCAAGGAGAAGTAAGGACACATAGAGAGAGGGAGATAGGAAATAACTGAGATATCAAAGGAGACTGATGTGGCTAGGTGGCAACATAAGATACAAGACAGATGAGTCAAATAAAAGAAAAAGAGCTTCCATTTCACTATTTTATTAAAGTCACAGTTTATTAGTATAACATTTTCACACCTTTACAGATACTGGGACATTTAGAGGAAGGTTTATGAGGATTATATGTGAGAGTGCAGTAATAGAAACCTTTATTGATTTATTGATATGTCATGACAGAGTCAGACCACCAGATGACAGCACTGATGAAGGTTCTATTAGTGGGCTGCTAAGTGCACAGTGCAGTGGGCTGCAGCCTGTGGCAGGGTTTGCTATGGTGGAGGCATGTTTTTGTCGTGGTGTTTAAATGAATGCATGCTTATTATTCAGGGATTAAGTATAATGTTGATTTTTTTTGTCATTCTTTTTTTTACTCTTTCTGGCCATCTGACTGCAGTAGCATGTGTGTAGCAGCAAATAAGTATAGCAGTGATTGTTGAGTGTAATACTGTGAAGATCTCCAGGTGACAGATGATACAATGACATTTAAAACCCCAATTCTGAAGGAGCAGGGAGCCGCTTAAATGTAATTAAAAACAGAATGCAATGATTTGTGTAGCATCCCCTCTTCTTTTAACAAGTAAACATCAGGTAACTGAAAAGACCAGTTTTCTGTTACATGATGTGCTAAATGTTTTCAGTTCCTGAAAGGTCTGCACTACAGAGGGTCGAGTTCAGCATCTGGATTCGTCTAGTATGAAGTTGTAATAGCTTTTATATGCAGTTTAAAAGATGTCATCTGGATGGCAGCATATGTCGATTTAAAATCTGTATATACCTTTTAGCACTAACGGTGCCTTTCCAGATGTGCAAGGTGCCAGTTCCACACGTAAAGCACCCTCATACCATCAGAGATGTTCATTTTAAATTCACTTTGGTCCAGACAAGATGGCACATTTGTTCACATATGGTTTCTTCTTCGCATGATAGACCTTAACCTGTATTGTAGTTGGCTATTGAGCTTGTGCATGTCATGATTTCCATGGCAGAATCACACCTCGTTTGAATGCAGTGCTGCCTGAGGGGCTGAAGATCACAGGCATCCAATATTGATTTTCAGCCTTGTCTCTGATTTTTCCAGACTCTCTGACTCCTTTGATTAGATATTCTAAATCTTCACAATTTTCCACAAAGGAGCATTATTCTGAAATTGTTCTACAATTTGTAGATGCAGTTTTTTTTGCAGATTGGTGAACCTCTGCTCATCTTCTGAGAAACTCTGCCTTTCTAAGATGCTCTGTTTATACCCACTCATGTTGCTGACCTGTCGCCAGTTACCCTAATTAGATGCAAAATGCTCCTCAAGCTGTTTCTTTTTAGAACCACTTCCCTTTTCAGCCTTTTTGTTACCCCCTGTCAAATCTTCTTTTTATGATGCCTTCAAATTCAAAATGAGCCAGTATTTTTTGTAAAATGGTTGCGGATCTAAAGAAATACATTTTCAGCTTCAAGTATCATGCGCAGTCCGGGTTTTTGTAATTAATGGCGTTTTTGCACTCATCTAATTTGCTATTCTTTATCAGTGTCTGATACAGCACAACACTGATTCAAGCACCTCTATATAATATTGGCCTTTTCTTGCAAACATGACATCTTAGTCTGATCAAGCAATCTTTAAAAAAACATGTAGCTTATATTTAACTTATAGGGTTCTTCTTACTGACTACTTACCGTAAGTGAAATAAGCCACATCATCAGGCAGTGAGGCGTTGCTGAGGTCGTCATCTGGTACATGCATGTCCACATATTGCTGGGCCTTGGATGCCTTCAGGAATGCCATGAAGCGAGCCGTGAAGGATGCCACGAATATGGATAACATACCAAAGTCCAGAACATTCCAAAGGTGCATGACATACTCCCTGGGTCCGTCACTCCAGATCTCCTTGCACTCTGACCAAATCATGCCTGAACATAAAAGACACATATAGACAAATAAACACAAAAATAAGGAGGCCGTTGCCAGCACTTATATAGGGATGCATAAATGAAGCACGTACAAACAGATGTCGACAACAAAGCTTGTAATTGAAAATGAACCACTCAGACGTGTGGCACTTACAGATCAGGTGGATGCAAACACATACACACTCCATTCTCTATTTGGAGCCAAAACACAGTTAAAATTGCCTAGAGAGAAGGCGCCCTGATCAGTATCATCTCTCTAACAATTACTGGGCCTTCAAAGCATGCTACCGGAATTACAATTACCACATCTAACTAAGCCACCACTCAATCCACACACATACGCTCACAGATTCATGTAGATAAACAGTCACATGTGCAGCGGCTGCTAAAAATTTACTGTAGATGGGAAAAAATGATGCCATTACATATAAACAAATAAAAACAGAGGCACATGTGCACCAACATACACAGACCACACACATAATATTGTTATATGTGTGTGCATGAGCGGAAGCAGATGGGAAGCAGCTGAGCTCTGACAGATACTGCTGTGGGCTATTTATCCACCAAGTTTGTCTTTGTCTGCCTGTCTGTCACCCTCTTCTATCTCCTTCGATGCCTCACGCCTGCTTTCC
>VUQG01013744.1:9605-21120 GCA_015106755.1 Etia nguti | reverse complement strand
CTTCTGTTTTTTTTCTCTTTTTTTTTTTTTTCCCCCCCCCCCCCCCCCCCCCCCCCCCCCCCCCCCCCCCCCCCCCCCTCTCTTACTCATTCTCTCTCTTCACTCTCTTTGAGTTAAGGAGGGTAAAGTAATCGTAATGAAATGACCCCGCGAGGCACGATGGCAGCCCTCGCCTGATAAGTTATTCCTGACTGGCTTTTAAGCTGCTGTCAAGCAATTTCCCTTGAAACCTTGCTTTGTTTTTTAAGGATGGTGTGTGTAGTTGTGGTGGTGGCGGTGTTGGTGGTGTGTCTGCGTGTGTGGTGATGGCGGCGGCGGCGGCGGTGGTGGTGGTGGTGGTGGCGGTGTTGGGGGAGGCAGGTGGGTGGCGGCAGAGTGGAGGGGGATGCTTTGACACCCCTGCTTCTCTCCCATGAGGGGTACACAGATGACAACCTCAAGGTATAGGTATGTGTGGTATGCCTGTGTGTGTGCATGTGAGCCCGCGTGGGTGTGTCTATGTATGGGTGCAGCGGGAGACATCTCATAGATGACAATCCCGCTAATTGAAATGACAGATTATTCTAATGTGCAGAAAGTCATTAAAAACCCTGCTGCCGTTTTTCTTCCTTTTTTTTTTTCTGTTTCCGTCGCAGAGAATATTTCTGACTCTAAGTCTGAGCTGGAAAATCTGCACTTAAAGGAGATGTTAGCTTTCCTTCCTTCAAGCTCATGATTATTATCAGGATCACCTGCCACATAGTTAACATCCAGGAGATACTTTTCTAACTTTCGCTCAAATGAATGCCACTGCTAAGTGATAAAGTTCGTGGGGTTGGACAGTGCATTTTTTTTAATTTCCACATGAAGCCGTCGAGGGTGCGTGCTGTGAGTGGATTGATAAGCCCCAGCATTAGTGATTATTCAGGGCAACTACTGCATGTGCAGCAGGATTATTTCAGCTTACCACCGGCTTTGATAGCTAGGACACATTCCCAGCACTTCTTGTGCTATCTTGCCGAATACAATGCACATGCTATATTGCATTATTTTTAGCTCTCCACATGTGACGACTTTGAAAGAAGCCAGAGTCGAGCTACGACAAGCCATAAACCAAAACATATCTGCGCTCTGTGACATCCAATATCCCTGCCATTACCTTGGAAATTAAGGTCAAATGTCACATGTCTGTTTTTGTTCTCCATCCCCTTCCCAACTACCCCTCAGCAACTGAGTATGAGTGAGAAGTGAATATGTGGGGTGTAAAAATGAAGTTTGCCGGAAGACGCAGGGTTAGCAGCGAAATCGCGCAATGCACGACTTGATCCAAAATCACAATAGGCTTTCTTAGTTAGCGTTGATATGTGTTGCCCAGGCTCTCCGTAAGGGACCTACTGTTCTTCTCAAGCCAAAGGCTTGTCAGCACATAGAGTTCTGGCACGTTGCGAGGGACTTTAAGATCTTGAATGCAAGGCAAATAGGAGCAGTAAATTTCTCTGCATCCAAATACTTCCTCTTTTCTGTATGAATCACAAATATCCCACTATTTTTCCAATTTGCAGTTCTCGCCTTTTTTTTTTATTCTATTTTTTATTTTTTTCTTCCGCCCCCCTTCTCAAGCAAGCAGACTACACTGATATGGCGTCACAAGATCCTAAAACATTCTGCTGGCTGATATGGAATTTCTCCATGCAACAGATCCAGACAGCTAAAACACCAACCGGGGACACATTTTTCCATTTCTTTCCTCTGTCTCCTCTCCTCTCCAGCTAGTCCTCCTCCATTGACATTCAGCAGAGGTAAATATTTAACAGCATGCTATTGAGTGCCGTGTGCAGTGTGGCACAGGCCAGGCTGCGGTAGAGATATGTATATAGACAAGACTGTTTTATTAAGAGTCGCTGCAGACATATTAAGGTAAAGTATGCCTGACACCTAGGGAGGAAATTGCCAGTATATGACACTATTCCTCAATACTGTGGCAGCTCGCCTCGGTGCAATTTTGCACAAGGCGAGTGACAGAGAATGACACGCAGAGCGGGCGGGAGAAGGAATGAGAGAGGGATGAAATGCTGAGAAAGTGTGCAGGGTGGTTCGAAACAGGGGGGTGTGTCTTCAGGTATGTGCACAAATGTGTGTGTGGAAGTGTGTGCAATGTAGGTGGCATGGTGTGGTGACATGCAGAGTTTGTAATTGCCTTACCCCATGTGAGGGATTGGCCTAGAGATAGTGCTGTTTACCTGCGGTCCACTATGTTTGTTGTTTGTGGGCGTGATGGAGGGCGAGGGACTGCGCTGAATGATTAAGCTGGCGGGCGCTGGTGTATAAGCTGTAGGCGAATACACAGCGGTATATGTACAGATAGACAAAAGAGGAGAATAACGTCCACACATGCGCAGACGGAACATTTTCGTGAGGCCTTTCGGTAGTTGCATTTATGATGGCTTTCGTACATTTAAAAAAAACCTTTTTTTCTGAAAGAAACGCGCCCAAATGGAGAGTTCTGGTGGCTCAGCTCAAAAGGTTCTTCTGCAACACATTCATGCTTCATGGAAAACTGATTGCCAGTCCAAAAGATCAGCTTTAGATGGAAAAAAAATCTGTTACCTAACATCATAAGTATGTCCGAGCATAAACGCCTGAAAATAGATATTCTTCCATGAGTGTTCGGTTTAATTTATGACTCAGCCGTGAATCATTATGAATCGGACCATTTTTCAAGATTTTTTTATTTTTCCGTGTAGGCCTGTTACACAAACACATGTGCACGCTGACACACAAACATTCACACACAAACCAGCCTTCTGACACTGAGAAGGCCAGTCCCAGCACAATAATGTGTTTTCATTGTTGACACGTAGAGGGCACTGTTGCCTACAGTCTCAGACTTGGTGAAATTCTGGCCTGCCTGTGCTGCCTGATGGCCTGTCTTTCCCCTTGAAAAGACACCAATTCACACAATTACATTCTAATTAAAAAGAACAACCTAATTAACCTAGGGAATGTATTCCATAATTCGGTAATTTTCACACGATCATCCTTGTGCTTGTAAATGATAGGTGATAAAAGCAAAAGCAGAAATTAATGCCACTTGCTAATTAAAATGGGGAGATAAACATGGGCTTATGAAAATGGGGGAATTGGGAGAGACTTTATAGTTTTAAGTAGTTTTATTATTACCGTGTCAAATATGAATTTGAGTCGTCATATTTTCTTTGAAGACTTAAAGCTGTGATTGGGATGAGAGGAGCATCACACAGCATGCTTTGCTCCTTGCCAACTCCCCAAAGAGACAGATATCCAAGCGCTGCACTATATCTTAAACATGCAGAACAAGAGCCTAGCTGAAAGTGATACCCCAGATCAAATTGCTATCATAAATTCTTCATAATTCAATAAAAACAGAGCACAGACTTTGTGTTACTAATACATTTCCATTGTCTTTTCTATTGTCTTTTTTTTTTCCAGAGTCCCGAGACACGCTGTTGTGCACCGGAATGGCAGCACTTGACTGCTCCTGACTTGTGATTCGAAAATTGAGCTAAAGGACAAAGAGGTGAAGCGACAATGAAGTGGAGAGACGCAAGGAGCGAATGGAAGCACAGACTAGTGGCACACTTCTGTGGCTCATCATCACCACCTATTCCCGTTTAGCAATATATCTGTCAAAGCCCTCATCACCATCACACGGTAGAGTCTTCGACTGATAATGACCCATTTAAAGTAAATAGCTCTGATCATCAGCATAGCAACCATTATCATAGATATATGGCCAAGCATGTGACTACTGAGGTGTCACCAGCAAACTGAACGTTTATAACTTGCGCATGTGTGAATCTGTATGTGTGTGCAACTAAACATCCAGTTAAGCAGCATTAACCTACAGATATAGCTTTTAGCTTAATACGATACTCCAATGTTCCTCTGGCAAATGGCCTAACTATTCAAAAATCAATTTCTGTTATATTACGAAACACATCTGATTCATCAGTTTAAATGAGTAACTCGAATGTATAAAGCAAAATTTTAAATTACCATTAGGGTTCATAGCATTAAAAAAAAATCATACTAAGAGCGACTGAAATTATAAGCCTACGCTTGAAAATGGCATATAATGATACTTATTTGATTCAAAATTCACAAAAGAATCACACGGAAATATTCAAAATCATGGTGAAGTACAACTGGAAGTTGTACTTCGGGAGTCACGATATTGTGTTTCAGCATATATAGTATACATGGCTGCATTTACTTCCACCATAAACCATTTAACTCATGTGGACATTTGCAGAAATTGAATTTGGAGCGCTTTAACGTATGTCTGGTACTTTTATACTATGTATCGCATATATACTTTATTATATTAAAAAGTGCAATAAGGAAAAGGCAGGTGCTCTGTATTTTATGTCTATTTTGAATCACTCGATGTTTGTCTACACTTATTAGATTTAATGTAATCAAGTAAAAGATACTGTATATATCAATATGCAGATGCATATGAACGCTAGTGTTATGCATTAGCATAATTTCATGCATACTGCATGCCTAAGTATTGCATCTTTTAGTGCTGGTCACAATCAATTGAGGGACAGCATAAAATGTTTTGATAAATTATTCTGCTACAAAACTACCACAAGAGAGCTGTTTCAAAATGACCCAAATGTAATCTCCCGGAATTAGGTGGACCGTGATGTGTGGCGAGCGCACACCCTCCTGTCCTTTACTGGAAATAATATATATTACACCAGTGCTTCAGTAATTATGTTTTAATAAAATCATTTATTTAAAATACAAAC
This sequence comes from Etia nguti, assembly GCA_015106755.1. Taxonomy (NCBI): domain Eukaryota; kingdom Metazoa; phylum Chordata; class Actinopteri; order Cichliformes; family Cichlidae; genus Etia; species Etia nguti. The sequence continues at coordinate 16,345 of VUQG01013744.1, read as the reverse complement.
TTTAATGATGTTTTTTGATTGATAGTATGCTTTAACGGCTGAAGATCATGCACAACAAAATCCTGCACACACACACACACACACACATACACACAAGCATACATGCGCAGGCAGTGCAGGTGGTGTGTGCCACAGCCTGAAGCGATCTGTCTGCCGTGGTGACTCTTGACGCCCCTTCTATTTCTGTCAGACCATCAGCCGTAGTAAAAAAAAAAGAAAAATTTAAGAAAAAAAAAAAGTCACTTGTTTGCTTCTGGTTCTGTAACGACGGAGAGTTTGCTTTAATGACCCAGGGTCTGAGGGCAGGAATAAATGTTTCTTCTCTTCACAGACAAAAACTGTGAAGAGAAGGCCTAAAAAAACGATTCAGTATCACCCATATGACAAGAGTGCTTTCAGATATATCCACTGATTGCCAGAAGTGCCAAAGCCACAGTTTTGATACAGCAGTTTTGGTAATATATAGCAAAAAACAAAAGAATGTTTATGTTTGATCATATCCGAGCCTCATGTACTACATGACCCTGCAGTGTTTTAAAATCAGATTACCCAATGTTCACCTGCTTTTAATTACGCTTACTGTGTGTGGAATTTCAAGTACTGCACAGGGGGGTTGCAGGCGTCTAGAAAAGGTTTTGCTCTTTTGCACATAATATGCTGCACACAGGCATATACATATGTAAAGCTATATGAATCATACACCCGTTTTCCTGTCTTTGTACTTCTCATGCTTCCTTTGCCTCGATTATCTCCGCCAGGACCAAGTTTATTATAAAGTGCACATAATTCTTTTCTTTTCTTTTTTTTTTTAGCTTTAAGACACAAGTCCCAGGTAGCTTTATTATTAATTCACAAAATTACCAGACTATAACTTTGCATTGCTGTGCATATTCTCTTCATTACGCTTGTTCCTTCAACCATTCAGTCTGAGGTTTGTATAATGAAGATTTACTGTATATTATGCAGATAGAGACCCTTTTTCCCCTTCAAGACAGCCAATAAAAACTTACTTCAAGTCATTCTGTGTCAGGGTATAGTCAGAAAATTAATGCAATAAAAACACACATATGTCCTTATAAAAGTTAATGAATATAAGTATAAACAGTGGGACATCGGCATAATTTCACATATATTGTGAGCGGGGCTAAGGTAGTTTGTCTGGACTGTTCTGGCGGCAGCGAGCGCTACAGAGGAGGTAGTTAGGGCCTGGTTCTCTGCCAAGCCAAACTCCTGAAGCATGCAGAGGGCTAATGCTCTGCCTCTGATGTGTGGCACTGAAAAACCACAGGACCACTCTCAGGGTCCACTAAAACTCCATCACTCACTCACACCCTGGCGGAGACGGAGAGATGGAGCGAGAGCGAGACCCATCGAGGGAGAAGGCAGGGTAAGAGAGTGATAAAGGGGAAGAGAGAGGGGGAGAGAAGGAGGAAATAGAGAGAGTACAGTCACAGCGTTGCGACCGCGTGATTGAGGAATGGCTGCATATGAAGAGGGGGGAAAAAAAAGAAAAGGGGAAAAGCGAGGCGGAAAAATAGAGCGGCTGTATAGTCGAGGTGTCTTAATGCATATTCCACTCATCTTTTCTCCTCTAAAATTTCTCATTCCTCAATGGTGGGGGGAAAATCAGATAGCCTATATCAGATGGAAACCAGTGGGAGATCCTGGAGTAGATCAAAAGGTGTGGCTGTGGCTTAGATAAGTCTACCCACCATCCAGACACAGTTCATCTGTCTTAAATGGCTGCTCATTTCTCTTGTCAGATAGGGGTAATGCTATATATAGCAGTGATTAAGATGTCTGGAGCAACTCTCGTAGTCTTTAGTCAACAGGAGACTTCCAAGGCCTCTGCTAGCACTGAAAGGGTATTTGTTTTAAATTAGCTGTTGTTTCAGGGTTCTATGCTTTCTGACACAGTGATATAGCCGTGGTATACACTTTCATTATGGCACACATCTACTTAGCTGATCTTGTTAAAGTACAAATATTATGCTGGCTGAGGTACGCACGGTGATTTCACTGTTTGCTTTTCAACCAAGACGAAGCCAAGAAAAGTAAAACTTCTGGCACCGAACTGCAAGATGTGTTTTTATGCATTTGCAAAGCCACGATGACCCTGACAACACGCTGATACCTTAAGATGAAGATGTATGTTTTTTTAAGTCACCATTAAGAGTAATTTGAAGTTTAAGTGGTTTATGTCTTATGTTATACTTCGCTTACTGTATACACCAATGTCCCATCCAACTAAGTCATTTTGTCAGATCTGACAGTAGCGTCTGTCATTTCCTGGAAAAACTGTTTTCTAAAAAGTTGATAACTCGTCCTGCACTCGGGGGGATGTACTAATTTTGTGCCTAATGAAATGGCACAAACTGCCGTATCAGTCCCGGTATAGTGTTAAAGGTTCGTGCTTGAGAATGGTGTGAGTACCAAGTGTGAAAGAATGCTAAAAGCTTATTCTGTGCGACAATGGTCAATGTGAATTTCTCTGTTGGCTTTCATTAAATTCCTACATTATTTTGTCTTGCAGCAACAGAGTTCTCACAGAACTAACTCACATTACATTTTCTAAATGTTTCAATTGTTTGAAAACAATGCATTTATATCATTTTAAATTAGCCCTGCCATTTAAATCTTTGTTTTGGAAATGAGGCAGAATGTATTTGGGTAAACCGAGAAGGAAAAATAGCCCTAATATGGGTAAAACCTCTGCAGAGGTAATTTTTATATTCGTTCTAGCTCTTAGCCTCTTCATCGCTCTGTGAGCATATATTTAAAAGGTTAAATATTTTAACTCAAATGAAGTTACTTGGAAGATTCTTCACTTTGTCAAAAAACAAAGAAAAAAATTAAACAGCTCTTGCTGCAGGTCAGTCCTTGTAACTACTTGCAAACTTCAAATATTGCGATACTTCATCTCTTGGGTTTTAATATCGTATGGAATGTCTGGCCAAGTGTTACAGTACGATTAGACGGGTTTCAACACGACCAGTAGATGCCTTTTTTCAGGAATTGGCCTTTTTAGTGGCCTTCAGTGAGGAAACTTCCATTTCAGTGTCAGTTTGTGAAACCCGTACAGCGCTTTTGCAATCTCCAAGGCCCCTTCACCGGTTTAGCGGGCCAAACAGGACCGAGACTCGCACATACGCACTTTCGGCATGGAGTCTCTTGCTACTGCTGCATGATGTCACTGGCAAACACTCGACGTGGGGAACACACGGCCAAACAGCGAAACAATTTGTTTAATCATAAAGTGCATTTACATAAGGCAATGGCTGCATAAATGAATGCATAATTGAACAGGTTAATGCATAATGTAGTGCTCCCCAGGGACAATAAATAAAGTGCCTTTTGAAAATGTGCGAGACAGAAAAAAGATAGAGTGAGAATGAGAGAGAGAGGGAGAGAGAGAGACGACACTACCCGCCAAGCGCCAACAAAACATGAAACACGTTCAACGAGACAATGCCAAGGCCAGTGGAGTAGAGAGAGAAAGGGAGAAAGAAAGAAAGGAATATGGCAGGAAATAAATAAATAAAAAGGTGAAGCCTTGCTAAGAGGATTTCAGGACATGCTTCGTTTCTTTCCATAATCTGTCTATTAGCACCAAAGTATTTCCAGCTCTCATAACCATGGCAGGGACACTATTAGTGACAAGCTCACACACCAATACAACTTAACATAGTCTCCTGGGAATTTATCCTTTACTTTCTGTCTCCTCTCTTTCTTTTGCCTCTTGTTTTCTCTTTCTCTTTCTTTCCTTAGCTACCACTCTGTGTAACCATCTTTTTTTTTCCACTCTATTTCCTCTCTTTCTCTTCTATCTCATTATAACACTACCACTCTCTTTCTCACTCTCAAAACCCTGCGTGATTTATTTTGTTGATACACACTTGGCTTGTCAAGCAACAGCAGATATTAATAAGTGTATAATCTCTAATCAAGATCAGAGCAGAAGGGGCATCTAGTGATCAACACAGACACATGATTACAGTTCTGCTATACTGTCATTAGTACACGGCAGCTTCTCCTTTGGTGAGAAAGTAAGGAGAAAAAAACCATGACAGGATGTGTAAATGAAAATCACGCTGTCTGTGAAGGTCATATTGTGAATTTAGTTCTTTTTCTACTTACACTAATTTTTTTTTTTTATGGCTTTAATCTATTCCAGGTAAAGTATGCACAGACAGATCAGCACAATAAAATGGAGATATGTCAGTTCTGCATTACTCTGCTTACAACTCGAGCCTTGTTTAACAACAGCTGCGCTCCAGAAATGCTGACTACATATGCGACCAATGCAAAACACCACATTTCACATAGTTTTCCCACATTGTTGTAAAAGAATTATTTGTAAAGGTTGCAGCACTGCGTGACTTAAAAAAAAAGCCCAAATAAAAACAAGAAAACAACAAAGACCTCAGAAACAATACATAAAACCTTTTTTTAACAACTAATACTGAATGTGATGGAAAGATGCTAAAAGCCTCAAAAAACAAGCCCCAGATGATTACGTTAATTATATAAACTAGGATGTTATTGCTGAAAATGATTCAGTTTGACTTTTCATCAACAGATGCGGACAGTAAATAAATAAATTCAATATGAAACGGCTGATGTTTTTTAAATGTCTGGAAGACTGCAGTTCATCGAATGACTCAGTGAGTCAGTCCCTATCAACTGAACCATGCTAACCTTAGATTATAACTTACCATTCAACCCTTCCATCCAAATATGATGAATACTTTCTTGCTTCTAAATAAGTAAATAAATAGTGACAGCTATAATGTTTTACAAGGAATACAAATGAGTGACATCCACAGACATGTACGTAGATTCCAGGTCAGAATAATGAAGCCAATGAGAAAGTGCTTTAAGCCTGCATTGTGTCCGAATGCCACCAGATGGCGATAGCTGTGGTTGCAAAAACACTTGTGGTTCTATATAAGTCTATGGGGAAAAAACTTTCTGTCTTGCCTCTGTAAACACTTTTCTGCTGAGTTCATGGTCTCAGTCACTCATTTGGGTGTTTCAAGGTCAGACCCACCCCTCTTCGTCACACCCAGTTACCGAAAAGCTCATCTTGGGGCTTCAAAATAGGAATTCAGAACCCAAAGATGTCACGGGAGATGTGTCTATTGTGTCTATGGATAAATGCTTTAAATGATGGTGTAGTCCTACTTTGGTTTGGTATGAAACGTAGATTAGCTTATAGGAGTTATGGGTAAAGTTAACTGCATTTTACCAGTTGGTATCAGCCACTTGTCGATGCAGTGGCTCCTTTAGTGAGTCAGGCTTTATTAACTAAACATACTCAAGAATGCAGTAAACACTTAAAAAAAAGTAATCTGTAATCTGTACTGTAACTCTAACATGATCTGTGAGGAAATAGCAAATATTTGCAGATATGTTAACTTACAGAGACAGACAGACACAGGGCTGTTGATTACAAAAGACGTCCCAATGATACAAATCTCTCTTTGGATGATGTTACATTAAACTGATTAGAGGCAGATTTTGACTGTCAGGCCACTCAACTGATTAGCAATAACAGAACACACATACACACGCACAAAAAACTCTTCCTGACAGTCTGAAAGGGAATCACAGTCCATCTCTGCACAGCACCTCCTTTAAAACCCCCGATACATCCAACAACTAGAAGAAACTGAAACAAAACAAACCGGCTGTGTTCATTAAAGCCGCTGTTGTGTGAGTCTCCGAATACACTCAGATACCTGTCAATGCCTGTTTGCATCGGGGGGTGCGGGTGGGCCCACCGCGACGCAAACGCCGCTCGTGTGTACGTGGCTGTCAGGTGAGATTGTAGCATTTACACTGTGATGTGTCACACCTGATTACAGATACACGTTTCCTTCTCTCTGTGTCGCGCGCTGCAAATATGCGTGATGCCCGCGTGAGCGTGAGCGTGTGACAGGCAGGCATCAGCGGAGGTTTGGCGGCTGATGACAGCGCCGCGACCTCTGATGACGTCCTCCATTTTGTCACCGGTGACTCACGCAGATTACCCCCAGCGCCATCTTCTTACTCTGTATGCTAATGAAACATAGAGCGGGAGTAATGAGAAAAGAGTGACAGATAAAAAATAAAAAAAACTGGAGGGGAATATAGAAAAAGGAATAGGAAACAGTGCGTAGAAGAATACATGAGAGAATTGAGAGAATTAGAAACATGACCCAAAGTGTTTGTAAAGAGGAGTCACCCAAAGGGAGGCCACATGTGTGAACGTACACAGCGAAAGACAGGGAGAGATGAAAAATATAGAATGTGGGGGAGAGAGAAAGAGAGGGGAAAAAAAGGAGACTAATGAAGGTCATCGGCTGCTGATTCTATATTGGGGGCTCCCTTGGATAGAATTTAGGGAGAGAGGTAGGGGAGGTGAGTGTGATGAATATGATTATAGTTGTGTGAATGTGTGTGGCAGTAATGAATTCAGGGTGTGGGATAGAAAAGGGATATAGGTCTCCGGGAGTGTTGAATTTCAAACAGGGACGCTGACTGCTCGCCGCCGTGGCACTGATCATTCCGGTTGGCTTCCTTGTGTCCGGGCGTAGGTGCGTGTTTGTCTGTGAGCTTTGCGCCAAGGTAGCAGGTGTAAGACATGATCTGGCCTTCTGTAATTTATGTGAAAACAGAGCTGTCATGAGATGTCATTAGCTAAAAGGCAAATTTCATTATTTCGCTAATGTGGAGCATGATGACTCTTTTTGATGTCT
>VUQG01013741.1:27777-41477 GCA_015106755.1 Etia nguti | reverse complement strand
CCCAGCACATTGAGAAATATTCAGGGTGAGTGAATGAACACATTAAAGAGCTACTGTACCAGCGCTGATGCACAGTTTGGCGTGTGTGTGTGTGTGTGTGTCTGTGTGTGTGTGTGTGTGTGTGTGGCTTCGTGTAGCTCCTCCTCAGTAGGAGGCTTGGCTTGTTTGTTGCTAAGGTGTTACAATCTTCCTGGCTCTGGTGGCACAATCATCTGCTCCATGTCCGTCCTCCTCCTCCTCCTCCTCCTCCTCCTCCATCTTCTTTCCCTCCATACATTCTTTATCACAATTGCTCCCTGGATATAAAAAACAGTCTTTCTGAACATGTGTGTGTGCATGTGTGTGTGAGTGAGAGAGATTTCCTGTGAGTGTATTGATCTGTAGTGTATTGCCTTTTACGGCATGTGTTCATTAGCAGAAGTGGGTGGGCTCACAGCATGAGAGGATAAGGGGGTATTGGACATCAATTTTTGAACCACAGAGTGGAAAATATGACAAGAATAATTAATCAGACGTTTTATTTGTGCTTTTTGCACGTAATGAAAAGGTTTTTTTGTCTTTTAGGATACAGGAAATCATCTATGAGTGAAACTTGTGCACAAACAGCACATGGAAAAAAGACTTGTCTGCTATTTTCATAATTAAACCTTCACTGTTCGGAAACTATTGCAAAAATGCAAGAACATCTGAATTAAATGCCATATATAATAAAATAATTTGTTAAAAAACTTCCAAAATATTTACTCTAATGTAAGACAACCGAAAACAGAAAATTCACACATTTGAGGAGATTGAAAGATAGATTTTTGTCATTGTTTTCCTTCAAAACTGAAATTTAATATCAAAATAGTTGCTGATTGATTTTAATCTCGCCGCCGAAGACGAAAGCGCAAGAGGAACTGCTGCAATTATGCTGTGTGCAACACCAGAAGCACTGCAGCAAACATGATTACACATCCATCTCGTGAGTTATTACCGGGTGTAATTTTGTGTTAATTACTCTCTGATTAAAAAAAAGTGAAATCAGAGGATGTCTCCCGGCACGGTTGCACCACTCTCAGCCTCCCACCATCATCCCATAATACAGGATGTGCCTGTCCACCTGCTCAGCCTGCTCCCCCTCCCTTCCACAGTCAGCGAGAGGGCAATAACTACTCGCGCTGAATACAAAGGACCTCTGACAACCAGCCTTTGGCTCAAGGGGAAAACGCACGACCTGAGAGGAGCAGTGGCCGATGCCTCAAACGCCAAAGAGGAGTTGCGATAAAAAACCTCAGACAGGAAGATCAAGCTGAGCTGCTTTTTAAAATGACACACACACACACCGAGTAGTGACATTATGTGAGTGTAAAATCCATTTTTAACAAGCGTGAGCGAGGACATGACATGCCAGTGGGAGTTAAAGTGCAGGCTGGGGTGCTGCAGTTGGTGAATCTCATTATTGGGGAACAGACACCCGCATTTAAAACAAAATTAGGCAGACACACATAAATACTGTCACTGGCATGCATGCAAACAAAGCTACCCCCAGACAAACACACACACATACACACTGACACCCATGCGGCGGGTGCTGTCAGATGGACAGTGGCCAAGGGCAGTGGTCATGCTGGGTGATTTTTTATTTCTCCTTCACTATGAGCTGCCCTCAGTCTCTTCCCCCCACCTCAGCCTCTCACTCTGCTGCCATGCTGCAGTGAACACCAGTCAGATTCACATTTAAATGTCTTCATTTAGCTCCCAGGAGCACCTTTTTCTCCAGCCTCGCCTCTGCCTTTTTTCAGCCTTTTCCTTGGCACACAGTCAGTCGACCACGTCCCACTCGCTTATTAAGTCCAAACGAGTGGTGGCTCTCTTTTTAGCAGCAGTGAACTCTCACACTCACAGATCCTGGCCCCCGCCGAGGATATGCTGACTTTGATCCTCACTACAGCGCCAACACTCCAGCAGCCTAATTACACAAAAAATTCAGCTGAATGTTTTCAGTGGTAGGGGATGCCTCTGAGAGTGTGTCAAGATCTGCCAGGCCCTAAAAAGACCTCAAAGCTCAAGAGAATCCATCAGGGAGCCTACTGACCTTCAGTTCACAGACGAGCGGAGCAACAGGCTAACATGTAACCCTGTTAGGTTGAAGTATCCCAGCAACCCTATACCCTTACCCTTTATATTAGGAGAATAAAATAGATTTTTAGGAACACAAACTTATATAATTTTCAATGTGTGTTTGTCAAAGTGTTTATTTTTCAGCACCTGACTGCAAAGACTCAGAAGGACAAACTTCAAATGATGATAGTTAGCTCATCATCAGTGACCCATACTACAGTGGAAATCACCTAAAAACACTGGGATTAATGGTCTTTGCACATCTTGTTTAGCTGTTACGTGACAAACAAACAAAAGGTTAACATAGTTGTGTTTCACCCAATTGAATGGGCGAAATGACACGTCGTGTTGCTAAATGCGTTTTCCCCAAGTTTTTCCATACTTTTAAAGTGAACAAAGATCCGATTGTTTTAGATGAGTTATTTTACAGAAAATAAAAAAGTGTGCAGAATTGAGATTGGATGTGAATAAAGGAGTGGTTGGGATTTTTTTTTCACTGGAGATAAAAAATGATAATAATGTGGTCCAAGCCTCCTGCACCTCCTCTGGGATCTGTTTTCAGGCATCAGAAAATCTACCAGGTGACTTAAGACTTTGGAAAAACTCAAGCTGTGTTGATTCAATGGATTTAGCAAAGGGCTTTCACCTGAAAAGGGTGGAGTTTCAATCCTACATGAAACAAAACTAAGAGATGAATCTTTTATTTATTGTGACGTACCTGGAGGTGACTCTGCTTTTCTGGGAGGAGATGCATGAAGAAAGAGGGGGAGGAGAGTTACTTGGATTTGTATTTTGGCCTTTTCTAGATTTCTGCTTAGTTTAGCTTTAATCATATGAGAAAGATAAGAACAGTGACCAAAGAAATGTTAGCAAGATTCTGAAACTTAAAACGATGGCACGAGAAAGAACAGTGAGCAAGAAAAAATGGGCGAGCCCCAATTTAAACTTCTCTCAACTCTGAGGTGATGACCAGCATGAATTCATTAGGTCAGTTAATCCCAAAGTGCATTCTCTGGCCCCCTTGTGGACCGTGAAGGTACTGCAGACAGGCCTTGACGATTTACAATAAAGGAATTAAACATATATATTTTCAGTTAACTAAAACTTAATTCTTATTTTTTTTTAAATCAAAATAGATGGGTATATATATATACTTATTCACTTTTCAAGCTTAATTTTGCAGCATAAAATTAGAAGATAAAATTCATTTTTGTGGGCTAAATTAAATAATAATTTTGGTTTAAATCTAATGGATAAAATTCATTGGGATTGGCTCTAATGCTTAATGATGATAAAAACTAAAGCCCCCCCCCCAAATATAGATGCAATTCATACTCAGACATAAAGCTAACTCTAACCAGGTCAGTTCATGGCGGGAAAGTAGGTGGCTAGACAGCCGTCAGTTACCAATATATATATATATATATATATATTTTTTTTTTTTTCTTTTGAAAACCAGCCCAAAAATAGGTCAGTGAACTTAACTGTGTACGTTTTTTTATATCAAAATATCCTTTAAAGCATTGCCTCTCACAGTCGGCCTGTGGGCCCGTGGGCAGCAAAGAGAGACTGATACTACTCACGTACTACTGCACATTTCATTCATCCACAGCTGCACAGGATGACAAGATTTGTGAGCATTTCCTTTCATCTTGAAACTCCTCTAGCTGTCACAGCAGACTAAACAGTTCACCACACTACTAGTTAACGGTAAATTTCTCATTAGTTCATTTTTCCACTTTTGTTTTCGATTCAGTCCGTTTCCGAGGAGCGTTGAGTTCCTCCTGTTTAGTCCACAGATGTTTAGTTTGATTTTATTTGTTTCAGTGTGAGTTTGCAGTTTGTCAGGGGAAGATCTAAAAAGAATTGGTATTAAAATCCAAACTATGCTCAGTGAAAAGAGGAGACCCAAACTATATATCAAGCCTCTTCATGTTTGTTATACTTCTAAAATTATATCGACTGACCAAAACTAGAACTAAAGACGTTTCCTCTTTTTCTTTTAAAACCTGTTTTACTCAACTGAACAGAGGAATAACTGAAAGTGTTTGATGTGTGTGTTTTTCCTCAGTCACACAGAAGCAATGACTCAGTCATCAAAGCTTTGAGAGTCCATCACGTCCTTCACAAGTAGTGAGAGGCAGGGTACACAGTGGACCGGTCATCTGCCAATTACACTGATTTAAAATAGCTGTTAACCTAAATGCTGGTCTTATGTGTAGTAGGTACCAAGGTGGGACAGAAAGTAACACCAAAGTGTGGAAATCGCAGAAAAGTCATTTATCATTCAAATATTTCAGGAAATTGCATTACTACTCCTGTTGTGGTGACGCCAGTAGTGTTAAAGAGAAACGGAAATCAGTGGAAAGCATCTCAGCAAGTTCTCTGAATCGTAACTAATTACAAAATACTCTAGATGTGAAGGTGTTGTGCCTTTAAAGAGTCACATATAGTAAGAGCAGGCTGACTTAACTTCCAGGTTAAGTCAGACTTTTTGCTTAAGATGTCTGAGGCTCCTAATCATCAGTTTTATAAATGTGTGTTTAATTAAATTCAACGTTCTTCTTTAGGATATACTTCTTTACATGAAAGGAAATGGAAACACATGAACGTGTTTGGTTTCTGATTGCTTTTTCTTAAATATACTGATATGCAGTGGTTTTACTGGTTAGGCTAGCTGAGATTAAGATGAGCTGTGAGTTTGCCATGCACTAAACTGACCTTGTCCTACTTTGCACCACTTTTTATAGTGAGTACAATTAATTGGCATACTTAAATGTGCTTTAAGTATTTATCAAGCACTTTGAGGCAACTGTTGTTGTGAATTGGCAATATGCACATAAAAACTGAAGTGAACTGAACTGACAATGCAACATCAAATTGTGAAGCAGGGGCCTTTCCATGCAGCAGTGACAAAAGCCTTTTTGTGCTCTTGTTCCTTTAACTTAAACATACAACTGTAGTACTTCCCCTACTTTTACATCTCACCTACTGTGCACTACCTTTCCACAGAAATCTAAAAACAAAATCACAGGTAGATCAACAGTAACTCGTGTCACATTAACAAGAAAAGGTGGGAAGTAGCATGAGGAAATGATGTAAAACTGTACATGTAAGGCCCTGTTTATTTGAAAGGAAGTGGCTTTGAGGGCAGTTGCAGATTGGCAGAAAGGAAGTAGGCCACACAGCAGGTTTTATGCTGCTGCCATGGCGATGGCTGCTGAGGGGGTGTCGCCATTGGTTGCCCATGTCCAGAGCCTGGCTGATAAATAAATGCCAGTACACACCAGCAGCAAGGAGGTGAATTTTTTCCCTCAGAGTAAAACGATAATGGAAATGAGCCTCTCTTCCACCGAAGAGTCACACCGACTGACACAGGAAGTGAAGGGGAAGATATAAATCACCTACACTGTCTTGTTCTCACCCACCATAGCATTAAAACTTATAAAAGGAAGAGAAACTTATCATTTGTGAGCTGTTTCACCATGTTAACACGCCAAGAATAACACTAAAATAAATATCCTGTTATTGTGACAACAGCTTTGGCAATTTACAGGTAAAGGTCAATCACAAAGAGCAGCCAGGCTTAAGAAAGAGGAGCTTACCTTGAATACTGTGGAGGTAAACTTTGAGGCCTGAGCGCAGCTGTTGATCCCCCACCCTTTCAAACTGCTTGGCCAGTCTGTTGATTGCAGTCTGGAGGGATTCATGCCTCTTGATCTCTGCTTTTATTGCAGCGGAGTTCACCGTTTTGCTGTTGCTGGTCATCCTGACACATGGATCGGTGGTAAAGTGAAGCAAACAGCTGCTTCAGCCCATTTGAACTCCTGGCTGTTTGTTCCACAAGAAAAGCTCCAGACGCACAGATGCAGCAGAAACAAGAAGCAAAGGCGGCTCGGGGTGTCTCTCTTTCTCTCGCTCTCTCTCGCTCTGTCTTTCTAGACCACAAAGTCGGATCACGACAATGCGCGTCTCAGTTTCCTCTGCAGGTTTGAACTGAACTGAATTCACTTCCTTATTTCAAATCTTCACTGTGAGGCGGCTCTGAGTGCTGTCATTTCACACGACAGAAAAGGCGTCTGAAGCTTCCATGTAACTCACATAACTGCCGTAACTGTTACTACCAAAGAAAGTATATTATAAAGCATGATAATCTGAGACACAGTTTATTATCACAGTTTGTCTTAGTCACATATTGAACCTACATTAGAGGACTTAAATATGTCACTGTTTTGCAGACTGGCTGGCGTCTGAGCAAATATCCACTGCTGTCAGACATGCTGGTCACATGCACAGGATCTCACCATAACCAGATTTTTGCCCAATCTTTGCAGCAGCTTTGTAGCACTGATGTTGTTGTTTGGTGCATACAGTATTTGGACTGTTCTCTAATTAGAGAGCGATTCAGAAAAACTGCACCATGCATTTGTTACTTACAGGCTTTATTAACAGGACATCCTAAAAGCTCCCTGAAAAGCCTTCAGCGGATCCAAAATGCTGCAAAGAGAGAACTAACAGGGACCAGAAAGAGGGATCATATTTCTCTCATATTAGCTTCTCTTCACTGGCTCCTTGTTAAGGTCGGAATTGAATTTAAAATCCTTCTTCTCACGTACAAAGTCCTGAATCATCACGCCCATCATGTCTCATAGCATTATATTATCACAAAAGAGCACTTTGCTCTCAGGGTGCAGGCTTACTTTCACTTTCTGAAGCTTTGAAAAGCAGAATGGGAGGCAGCGTCTTCACCTGTCAGACCCCTCTCCTGTAGAACCAGCTCCCACTTTAGGCTTACCCTCTCTACTTTTTGGCTTCAAACTTTTTATCTATCAGTTTTCTTGAATTTATTAAATTCAGGGTTGTGAGGAGGCTGGAGCCTATTCCAGCTGTCATAGTAAGAGAGGCAGGGTACAACCTGGGAGGGTTTCCAGACTACTGAGACAGGAAATAGACTGGAAACATTCACACCTATGGCTAATTAAGAAATGCCAGTTAACCTAACTTATACATATCTTTGGACTGTGGAAGGAAGCCAGTGGACCTAATGACAACACTGCATGCGGAGAACATGCAAACTCCACACAGAAAATCCCTGGCCAGCCGGTGGAGTCAAACTCAGGAAATTCTTACTTTGATTCAACGGTACTAACCAATGCCGCCCAGGATCACCACGCCAGATAAGAACGAATGATCTGTGAAGCTCTGTGGTGGCTCCCCGGGGCCGAGAGATCCCGCTGTGAGAGAGGATTACAAATAGAAAGAGGGAGGGAGAAATGGGCGGGGTGACCACACATTTTGAGACCTATGAGAAGAAGGTGCGTGTTTAAACTTAAGATCAGTTATTTCCAGTTGTCAGACAACAGGTGATTCTTAACCATCCTTATTGGCTCAGCCTACTTGACCATGTGATGCAACCATTTACCCTCTATTTAGGGGTTGTGCTAAAGTGGGGGCATCCTGGAACGTTCCCCTTCTTTAAAATCGTGGTATCATGGGCAGAAATTAGCTTTAGCAGGGGCAATAAAGGGAACAGTGTTGCCCTCCTTGCACATCACTGTCAATATATCTATCCATTCATAGTACTCCGAGCTTATATCCAGATTATATGCATTCCTATATATATATTGATAAATATATATTAATAGACACAGAAAGCTCTTGTACTATCTATTGATGAAAAATATTTTTATGTTTTTTAAAACAGATTCGTCCTCACAGGCCTCACAGTGTTTTTTTTTTTAACCCCTGCCACCTCATAAACTAAAACATTATTACAGTCAGGACCAAACTGTTATCTTCCTCACAGTCTTGTGAATCTTGTGTTTCACTACGTTGGTCATATCATCATGGGGCAGTTGTACCTCCTAATTGCCCGTTTATGGAGGCAGGAGGTCTGTCAACTGCTTGTCTGCCGTCTCCTGAGGTTTGTATTTAGTCCTGTTTGTCGTACGTCTGTCTTTATGCTCTTCTTTTTTTTTTCTTTTTTTGTCTTCTCTTTCTCTTAATCCCCCAGCCTGTCACGGATGGCTTCCCCTCCCTGAGCCTGGTCCTCCTGGAGATCTCTTCCAGCTAAAAGAAAATCTTTTTTTAGCCCCACTGTCACTAAGTGTTTGGTCATATGGGATCAATGGATTTTTGAGTTTCTAGCTATAATGTTTAGCATCTTCACCTTATAATATAAAGTGCCTGATATTAAATATGAAAATATATTTTGTCCTATCATTATTACAGAGTATGCTCGCAAAAGTGTACTGGACCTTCACAAGTGAACTTTTAAGTCTATATAATATTTTTATTTATCAAGATAAAAGTCAAAGTTAGACTGACCAATTACAGAGGCAACATCCTGCTGTGTATGTCGTGTGAGATATCTTACTTTAAGACAAAGGTCCATCAACAATTATCTCATTTATGGAAAATCTCTGGTCACACCCAGAGGACAGAATAAGTTTTCTGTACATTTTTTACCTTCAATTTTAGGGACATTGTTACTCAATCGATTTCAGATTCAGTTTTACTGTCACATCACAGAGTCAGAAAAGTAAAAAAAGTGGGTAAAAAAAGCTCAGGAATAGCAGATCACAATAAAAAAAAACACGCCAAGACACCGTTAGATACAAAAATATAGGAGCACATGTCTGGCAATAGAATACTAATAAAAATAAATAAATAAAAAGGTCATAATCTGTTCAGCAGCCTGATAGTGGTTGGAAAACTGCTTTTTGCATCCTGCTCATGTGACTGAAGATGTTCGCTCATGATCCGGTTGCAGGTTTACAAAATTCTCAAGCTTTTTATATAAAAAGTGAATCTTGCTTCTTTAGAAAAGAAGCCAGTGCTGAAATGCTTTAATCCTGTAGTCTTTCTAATGGTCAACAGGGGGCAACACTTGCTCCAAAAAGAAGTCTGATTATATGGAAGTCCATCGAAAAGTGGCTCTTGATTCACTTGACTTGTAACCTGAGTAAATGCCATAATGATTGATCCATGGGTTCAGTTCCTGGTTCGAAGTCCTACTGAATAAAGTGTAGTATAAGTATTAACTGGAAATCCTCTCCTCCTTATAGTTTTTGCTGGTCGTTCACAATGGATCATCTGCCTCCATCTCCCTTTATACCTCCCCTATCTTTCTTTGTCACACCAACCCTCTGCACGTCCTCATTCACTCCATCCATGAATCTTCTCTGAGACTTTCCTCTTTTTCTCCTGCCTGGAATTTCCTTCTTTAAATTTTCTTCCTTCTTCTAATTTTGTCTCCAAACTGATCAAACTGAGTTCTCTGTCTGATGTCCTCATTTCTAATCCTATCCTCTTGGTAACTCCCAACGAAAATCTCCACATACTCAAGGTTACCCCTGTTTTCTCACTTCCTATCTACACCATGTTTATACAGTTTGAATCCACTTGCGATGCTTCTAGCCTCGTTTCCCTTCCACCTGCTCTACTGCACATACAGTACATGCATATTTTCCATTTTCCGTCTCAATCCCGACATTTAAAACCCTACTTTCAGTCCCGCACACCTACCTTTCCTTCTCTCTTTGCTTCTGAACACACCTTCCCTCTCTCCTCCTCATCCTCCTCTGCCTTCAGTAGCACAGTTTCTACCTGCGTCTTGCTCCTGCCAACACCAGCAGTGGTGGTTGCTGTTAACCCAGGCTTGACCCATCTGGTATGGAAGTCTTTTCACATATTTGATTTAGAAAATTTTTTACACCAAATGCCCCTTCTCCCAACGTAACCTAGTGTGGGAAATGCACTAGGAGTACACTGGCTTATGACACCAATGACTGTGTTATCCATTTATCTATATATGCCTACATATACCTGTATAATGTTGTCAAAGAGAAAAAAGCAATAATATTCAACAAGGATAACTATAGCTTAGTTTACAAGCTACAAATCAGTGTCAGCATGTTAACTGATGATTCCTATTAGTCTGATCGTAGTGACATCAGCTAATGTCAGCTGTAGGAGGTGTATTAATAATAAAAATAATTAATGACTTTTCTCACACTGCTGCTTTTGATCTGCTGAATTCATCAACCTCCTGAGGCGCCTAAAAATGAAGCGGCCTCTGAGGGAAAAGTTACCCGTCTACATTAAGGTCAGTGACGTGAGGTCACAAGGGAATGTTTCTTCATTCAAAAGCATCACACGCACCAAAAGGTTGTGACCTACTGCTTTAAGCTGATGGATGATCGAAACTGTGGCTTTTAAACACCGTGGGGGATTTTTTTTTCTTTTTCTTTTTAGTCAGGCAGGCTTATCCAGCAGAACTGAACATATCTGTTTCCCTTTGTCATGCAGTATCACACACATGCATCCCTGATGTATTAACAAGCCTGTTGTGTAATCTCTCTGTTACAAGTGTCCCGCCATCACTACAGAGATCACACACTGGTGGCTGATAAGACCTTTTCTATACATTTACAATCATTTTCTTTATTGTATTTGCTTTGTTTCCTTTTAAAAATAACTCTCTATCTATCTATCTAGAGAGAGAGAGAGAGAGAGAGAGAGAGAGAGAGAGAGAGAGACTGAACTATGAAAAACACTGAGTTACTGTAACTGTATTCTAGGGAAAGAAATAAATCACCAGCAACATTTTCAAGTGATTTATTCACATTTCTATCCAGTAGGGTAAATAAAAGTTGACATTTTCTTGTTTTGCATTTTCTTGTCAGAACTTCAGTATACTGTGAAATGTTTTTATTAATTTATTTTTAAAAGAAGCACACTATTTTAAAAAAATTCCCTGAGAGGATTATAAATAAAGTCCAATCTGCTTATTCAGTTCGTGGGGTGGGGGGAATCACCGGGTCAGAGGGAGTGTTCACCCTGGACAGGAAACCATTCACACTCACGTCTGTGTTCAGTTTAGAGTCAGCAGTTAACCCATGCATGTATTTGGGGTTTAGGAGGAAGCAAAAACATGATTATTTAACTTTAGACAATGACGTGAGTCGCTGCCCTGACGTCAGGCACCATCGTCATCCGCCCTCTGTGCTGTTTGTTCCCAGTAATCAGCGCAGCTGTTCCTCAGAGGTAGATAGCAGGGATATTAGTTCAGGTTGTTTTATTTTGTTCGCTTAGCTGGAGGAAGTGTTTCGAAGATGGTGTGCGGTGGGTTCACCTGTTCCAAAAACGCCCTGTGCTCCCTGAATGTGGTTTACATGGTGAGTATGTAACATGGATGCTAAGTCTCAGCTGGTTACATTAGCTTGTAGCCAACTAGCTTGTGAATGAAGAAGCGAAACGCTGGTGAAGAAATGTACTGACCTGTTTTAACTTTTTGTTTGGCATGCCTCTTTGTTAATTCTACAGATGGTTATTGGTATGTAAAATATTCTGATATAACAGTAGCACAATCGTAATGTGATGTAGCGTAGGTTGGCTGAGTAGAAGTAGCGGCTAGCTTGTTAGCTATCGCCATTATGCGAATGAAAGATCCCGTTAGCTGCGAGGCCAGCTGACCTAAAATGTGAAACTAGCACGCTTCAGCTGGTTATCGTCTTCATGAGCTCTGCTATCGGTTACCTGGGCGTGTGCTAGCAGAATATAATCAGCTCGCGTGTCTGCCTTTGTCCTTTGTGTCAGTCATGTGAGTGGTGATGGTCAACATGTTGTCTTCAGTTCAGCTAGCATAAACTCTTATCAGAAAATCAGCAAACGCATACTTCCTGCACTGACAAAGTCCAGATCACCACTTCTAGGAAAATGCTGCATTTCTTAAATTCAAAGACTATAAATGTGAAGAACACCAGAGATAAGACCTGACTGGTCGTTGTCGTTGTCAGGCTGAAATTTGCGTTGTTTGCATAACACGTTATGTTGATTTGCTTTCTGATTACTATACAGTAGTGTCTGTTTAGCCACTTAACACAAACCTATGATTTATTAAAGCATAAACCTGACTCAAAGGGTCGGCCAGTGTCGCCTACACACTAAGAGCCAATTTTAAAGTGCATTTTTAACCACTCATTCTGCTAGTAAATGCCAAATGTTGCATGGTTTCAGAGGCACAAAGCATTTTAGTATTTTTACAAAAACAAGGTGATTCCCAGAGAGCTGTTAGCTGAAAACTAGTCTCAGCATGCTGTGCAGTGTCTCTTTAAGGAAAATTTGAGGAAACTAGACAAGTTTAGGGACACTCCAGCAGATGACCAGTATTTAAAATCAATTTTCTTTAGAAATAAAATGAGAAAAGTTCAGCAAAGACATGACACAAAACCCGAGAGATTCATCTGGCTCTTCGTTTGATCGATCTACTGTTTGCTGAATAGTTATCAAAAATGGTTTCAGCAGAAGGGTGCCTGCCAAGAAGCCATTCTTAAGGACTAGGAATGGAGAGTAAAGGCTGAGATATGCCATATTAAACAAGAACTGTAATAAAAATTCAGTGGCAACAGGTTTTATGGATTAAATTCAAATTTTAAAGTTTAGTTCAATCAATCATCAATATGTACGGAAAAGTTCAGGAGAGGGTACAACAGTGAGCTCCTACAACATCTGGAACACACGACGGAGGCTCTGTCATGGTTTAGAGCTGCATGTCAGTCAGTGGTTTAGGAGATCTCGTCAAAACTAATGGAAATATGAACTCAGAAAAGTGCTGTGAAAGTTTGATCCACCATGTGTACTGCACTGTACTGGAAAGAGTCTGATTGGCAAAAACATCTTCATGATGTTTAACAATGATCTCAGACATGCTGCCAATGATTGGCCTCCCCAGAGCCAAGACCTAAACGTTACTGAAGCAGTGTGGGATCATCTTGGCACAGAACATGACAAAAGCCAGCCAACATCCAAACAGAAGTTTTCAGTGCCCCTTAAGAATCCTGGAGAACTTTTCCTGAAGATTACTTAAACTAATTACATGAAAGCTTGCCTAAGTTCTGTGCTGAAGAATAAAGGTGGTCATAGCAAATATTGACAGAGCACAAACTGTTATTTTTATTGGCCTCATGTTCTACAATTACATGTATGTTTGCACATGTTTCAATAAATCTCTGCACCTAAATCCTTTTTTACTAGCAAAATGTAAAGAAGGTTGGTTCAAGACTTTTTCGCAGTACTGTAACATTACAAAAGCTCTGTAGCGTTATTAGCAGGATGTTGTTTCTGTTGTTCCAGTCACTCTATGTGTAATCAACAGGGATGTACCAATCCAGGAGTTTCCAGTTTCAGTTTGATGTCTCGGCTTTGGGTGTCTGCTTATATGGAGTACTGAACTGATTCCAGTGTTAAATTTAATAATCTGTCTTCCTCACTGTGAGGAGGAGACTGTAAATCATCCTTTATGTATAAGGAAACATCAAGCTCAGCCTAAACGTATTTCCTACCTTTGTAATTCATGTGACAAAATATGCATCCGCGACTATAAATTTACTGAATTGTTATTTATTTGTAAAGTGAAATAATGAAAACGGCTCACAAACTTTAAGAAAATTTGGTTGATCAGCAGATTTATTTGCAGTAGACTAATTTTTCCTCATAGTTGGAGGTCTGCTGCAGGGCTGCCACAATTTAAGTAACTTGAATAAACCCTTAAAAAAAAAAAAAAAAAAAAAAAAAAAAAAAAAAAAAAAGGAAAA
>VUQG01013741.1:1580-15068 GCA_015106755.1 Etia nguti | reverse complement strand
AAGGGAGAGAGAAAGGGGGGGGGGGGGGGGGGGGGAAGGAGGGGGGGGGGGGGGGGGGGGGGGGGGGGTAGTGTGGCGAGAGCAGAAGGAGAGCTCAAGAACACTCTGATAGGAGAATAGAGATAACGCACAAGGAAATTTTCCTGATACCTTTCAACCAAGGTTATCCTAAATGAGGATAAACTGCTCTTCTGCCCTCGTCTTAATGGCCCATGGCAGACTGTCACCAGCACCGCTGCCCCCCCGCTTCATGAAAGGCGTGACCTAATCTCTGGTGCTGGATGAAGCCCGCCAGCGAGCACCTGTGGGTTCATTTTCCTGAGACGCAGGAACATTTATGTAAGTGAAATATGCATGCTAAGGGCTTTGGGTCTTGAGTGTATCCGGTGGCTGGGAACCAGCATTTTAGAAACTGTCCCCTGTCCTGTCAGCGTGCTGTCCCAAGGGCCTGGTGCCAGTTCCCCACCCTGTGATGCATGTCCATATGCCGGGTGTATTAGTTTGGAGAAGCTGTGGAGAATCACACCAACAGGGATGGCCATCTGTCCTCTTACAGATATAGCATGGGCTCTGCAAGCGCATCAAGACAGGATCTTAAAACATTTGGTCCATTATATCACAGCGCTCTGGTGAATGGATTTTACAAGGGCTTGTCCGTTAGGCAGAACTAATTATGTATAGCTTGTCAGCATGGGGCATGGTATTCAGATCAGTAGGGACCAACAAACTGCTTCCTGTTATATAGTATTTCCAGCAGAGGATACTCTACTATTACAACTAAAAGCCCTGCATTCAGAACCCACTGGAGTTCACAGTGCAAGGCTCAAAGATATATTAAACTATGTTTTTTCAAATTCAATATAAACAAACCAACCCCTAAGGTAAGAACAAACTGGCAAACCAAAGCTAAAAATAAAGCTCAAGTACCACGAGTTCCACTCAAACGGTTACTTTTTTAATGAAAGGTTCATGAATGCTGTTATTTTCTGCTCTGGGATGAAGTAGTTGTGTCCGTCCCAAGGCTAAATTTGAGCAGTAATGATGCAAATTTGATTTAGGCCACAAAATAAAAATCTTTTAATGAAGAGATCCAACAAATATGTTTGTCGGGTTGCACAAATAAAACATACTCTTTGGTATTAAGAGTTGTACAATTAGCTACTGATTCTGAAACTAGGGTTTAAGCCCCTTCTAAGGGACATTTATAAATACGGAGGGTCACGAGATGATAAATGTTCAAAATGTAAAAAGGTATAAATACATTTTCATTTTGGAAACTTTATCATTCATAATTTCCCAGTTCATGTAAATACTAAAACTGATACCAGATGACTTATGATAAAATATAAACTGACCTCACTGACCCTGTATTATGACATCTCAGAATCACAGAGCCACCAAAAGACCCCAACACGCTGTTGGTTTAATGGAATACAGTGCTTAAGAAATTTATGTGACCGCCTGTCATAAAACAAACAAACAAAAGCAAAACACAAATATTTTAGAAATCTGCCAGAAACATGTTTAAAAGTTAAGATATCACGTTTTTATATCCAAATTTGAGCCGACGCTGGACTTCTCTGAGAAGTCAAAAATGAATCAAGCGTATTCAACTGTTTAAACTAATTTTTTCTGTTCGGGGAGCCAAATAAATAACTGTAATTTGGCATCTTAATCAAAAGATAATAATGTGCCTTCTTCAGCTTTTTAGTAAACCAGTAAATTTTAAAATTCATGAACAACAACAATTATATTCTATCATTAAAAACTTTATTTTGATGAAAGAGTTTGCTCCTACTGGTGGATTAATCATTACAGCAACACTAAAAATTATTTTGGGAATTACCAATACTGTTAATTTAGGACAGCTGTGGTATAAACCTTAGATTCGGTGGTAGTCTAATAAATTTGTCTTTATGCGTTTATGTATACATACATGCTGCATCCATGGTGAAAGTTTTTCTATGACGCTGGGAGTTACTGAGAATAAACCTGTATGCTTTTATTGGGTCTGTATCTCAATTCTTCTCACAGCTCAGCAAGGACAAACAGGAAAGTAAATCATTCTCATCAGTTAAGAGAGACAAACAGGTCAATATTGCCTATCAATAATGAAACAGAGCAGGGATGCATGTTGTTAGATCTCAGACGGAAGGGCAGTGCAGGTGATGTAAAGAGTTATTCCGAGCATTCAGGTCTTAAATTGGTATTTCACTTTCATAAGATATTCCATTTTCATGCCTTCACCTCCACGTGAAGAAACAATCCCCAAATTATTTGGTTACGGGAGACTCTCTGGTTTCTTTTGCCTCACCAGTAGCAAAGAAATTATTGAGATCATTTGCATCATTTACTAACCACTGGGATGATTATCCATTTCTTAAACTGTTATTAATTGTTAGCTGTCTTTTTAGAAACATTTACAACTATTTTCTGCTAAGGTAAAAGTAATTCAAGCATTCAAGTTAGCTAGGAGTGAAGAATAAACCAAATTGTTACCAAAAGCTAACACAAGATTTTAAGGTATAAAAAGATTGTTAAAATATTTGGAAATGTGTAGAAACTTTTAAATGTGTGACGTTAATAAATCAACTATTTCAACAGTTAGCAAAACGTATTAAATGTCAAATGAATAAATATTCTAATATTTACTAAAAGTAACAAAACATTTCAGTAAGTTTGCTAAAAGTTAGGAATTTAGTATGTTTGCTAAAAGTAACAAATAAACCATTTTAGTGAAATAGCTACAAGTAACAAAATTAGCTCAAAGTGTCAGAGTTAATAAGCTCTCTAAAAGTAACACATTAAGTAAGTTAGCTTAAAATAAACCATTTTAGTAATATTAGCTACAAGTAACAGTAAGTTAGCTAAAAGTAACAGATTTAGTAAGTCAGAAAAACTGTTGAATTAGCCAAGAATAATACATGTGTATTACTGTGTATTAAACTGAATCATTATAATAATTTTAAAAATGGCTAAAGGGGTTAAATATTTAAATGTAACAGCTAAACAGTTCAAACTAAGCTAAGATTACAAGAATAAAGATTCAAATAGTTTGCCAACCATAAGGGATAAATGTTTATGTCGGAGGGACAGACCGACAAGGATAAAGGAAACAAAGCACACACACACTTGACAACCAAGCGGAAACAAAGATATGAAATATATTCAAATCCATGCATTTCAACATACATGTTACTTCAAAATAAGTCTGGATCACTGCTCCAGAAACCACAAATATATGGTTACAATGTTTTTACTTTTTTGTGTCAGTCTGCTATTATATTATAGACCTGTATCAGTGAAGTAAACACTGTAAGTATTACTTATTTAAGAAAACTTGGATGACCCTGTTTTTGCACACAGCCTACTGAAGCTACAACTTTTATTTTAGTGAAAGAGGTAAGTAATAGATGAATGTCTCAGATAATTAAAATTAATGGATAAACCATACAAATGCTTTCATAAGAATAATGAAAACTGTTCAAATAGTGACTTGGGTAAAAGTACCGCCTTGTGATATTTTTATATCTAAGGCTACCAGACAGATGGTTGAAATGTCTGGTTTTTCCCACTCCAAGGTAGTTATACAAACATCTAATGAGAGCAACCAAGCAATGATTAATAAATGGCGTGGTGAATATGTTGGGACAATATCAGTCTAACTGACATATTTGGAAAATAGTGGGTGTTGTTGGTGAGGAGGTAATTTAGCTCATTTGACAGTCTGTTGATACATCAGAAGAAGAAAAAACATTTGGGAGCAAGCGCTGCAGTTGATGGGCAATATAAAGAAAATAGTTTTAAAAATGAGTTACAGGAGGCAGAGAAAGAATGGGGAAGGGAAAGGTAGAAGATGAGTTGAGGAAATCAAGTTTACACACCATTAAACATAAATGTTAGCAGCCTACTTTACCCCCCACAGCATCATCATAACAAGCCCTCCCACACAATGTAATAGTTTATTTGCAAAATAATTTATTTCTGTGCTGTGTAATGCTAATTTATGTTAGAAAAATCACGAGTGTTACACCTTTTTCCAGCACTCTGTATGAAAACAATGTGAGAATATTGAATTTGACCAATTTTGCGATGGTCAAAAATCTATAAACAAGCACCTGGGTCGCTCACTTGCATCCCGGCTTAATCATTACCTCGCTGCAACAGCGCACATACAAATATAGCTGTAGATACAAGGAAATGGTGGCGTGATAGCTGAAGTCTGGCACTGTATCTCAAAACAAATGTTACGCTTAAAATAAATCCATAACTGTAACAAGCAGAGTGTGAAAAATCAATCAAGATCAATGTGACAGGGGATTTTGTGGGAAGTGCTGCCACGGCAGAGAATACAAAGTGTGCGAAAGCGAGAGAGGGAGACACAGTGAGGCATCTTCTTCTCTGAAAGCTGCAGATTAAAGTGACCTCTTGGCCTGAGCCTCTGATGTTTCCCTAATTACCTTGTCGCACCATCCTGATAAAAAGCAGCGCGGCAGCTTCCTCCTCTCCTCTTTACAGCATCATTTACAGCCTCACAACCTGACACAAGGACAACGCCTGTGGAGCGACTGACCAACTCTGAGAGTTTTGTGCAAATATTAATAGAGATTTTAGGCATGCTGAGGTCCACTTTATAGAGGATAAGTCTGTATTACAGAGTAGTGGGTGGTGTGTATTGGCTGAAATGTAATGAATTCTAATCTCATCTCAGGGTCTGTTAGTATCAAGTATCAATAAAGGAGCAGACTTGGTTTATTCATGTAAATTAAAAATAAAACATACTGTGTGAGTCTTATTTAAAAGGTGAATTACAAGAATATTTAGAATTTTATATTTTATATTGTTGGAGTTTGAAAACTGATGCTCTACTCACTAAAAATATATATTTTTTTGTTGTGTTTGGTTAAACTGTAGCTGTTATTATGCACAATCATGCATTACAAGTTACTGAATGTCAATTTATTTATATATCTCCAATTCACAGCAACAGTCATCTTAAAGCTCTTTATATTGTAAAGTAAGGAAGAGAGAGAATGCCAACAATCTGACCAAAAGGCCAAAACAAGGCCCGACTACATGAAACTAATCATATAGTATTTAATTTTGAAGTAAAGTAAAACATTTGAATATTGCTCAATTTCACTGAAAGAACAGAATTTTTGTCCAAGACAGGCAATATGATGATAAAAGCTTTTTAAATATTTAGTTTTTTCACATTCTCACACATCAGTTCCTTAGCAAAGTTAATTGAACAAACAAATAATAATAACAATATTTTGTAGAGTTACAGTCAGGACCTCCAGCCTTTAGAACATAGAAGTTGACTTACAGCAACTTACACATTCTTCTGCTTGTTGTTGGAGTTTGCAGGATTATTCATTTTTAAGACAAGCACTTAAAAATTGGTCCGTTTGAACCAAAACATGAGAAAAGTACATTTTTGTCGGGAAACAAGGCTCCAAGGAATTTACACACTGAATAAATTGTAAAAAAGCGACATGAAATTTGGAATTTTCCGGGTCCAGACTTGCTGTGTATTGTATATACCCACCGAACGTCTTGTGATAAATTCTTCCTCAAAAAACACACTGTGGAAAAAATGACATCGATGTCAAGCGATGATGATGAGCTGATCCTGATGCTTCTAAATAACACGAGGAAGAAATTGAGTTTTTTGGGTTCATCCGGTTCTCAGGAGAAGACAGCACCAGGGAGAATTTCATGGTTTGATCCAGGAGTCGAAGCTGTATCACAGCTGTATTTGTACATATATCAGTCAGTAGAGCAGTTTGAACTCTTGTTGGCAGAGTTGGGACCACATCAGAGAAATGCTTTTAAAGAGTCGATTGACCCAGAGCAGCATCTAGCTGTGTGTCTGAGGTGAAAAGGTATTATTTTACTATTTGTACATTGAGCGGCGGTGCACTTGTTACCAAATGCAGTGGTATGATTGGGCAGATCTGTTTATTCAGATCTGAAAAATCGAGCTTGGTTCCAAAAAAAAAGATTTAAAAAATTCCACGTGGTCGGCATGAATGACTGCATTAAGAATAGGTGAGTCGGTAAATTATTTTTAACACACAAAATACTGACATGGATTTTACGCGTCCGGTGTGTCAAACCCTTGGGTGTTGGATCCACTCTGAATCTGAAACTTCTCTCCCTGAAGCTGAACCGTTGTTATCCACAGTTTACCGACTTGGTGCCCTTCCTCTCCGCACAGGTCTTCTTTGCCCCGCTATCTGTTTAAATCTGGCACACCCACGATTCGGATGTTAACTTTCAGTGTCAACTCTGTAATTCCCCAAACTTCTGTTTTGTTTTTCACTGTTATGATTGTCATGTTTTGATCCACCGGATTCATCAGCTTCTTCTTCCAGATCTGTTTCTGAAGGTGGACTGAAGCACGAAGGACTGAAGGACTGAAGCATAAAAAATATCTTTTTTGTTAATAATCATTTGCTTATTTAAATAAGGTTTACATTCGACTCGCTGCACCAGCTTCTGGTACACAATGGTGTTACACAAAAGTACAGCCCAGCCCTGTTTCTACTGCAGTTGCTATCTCTTCAACACAATAGCAGACATAGAGTCAAAGTGGTTATTTCTTTACATTGTGTTCATAGCATTGGGTGAGTGGGGATGTTTTAATCCATTTTAACACACAAGACATTAAAGTAAGCACCTTTACAAGTGCTTCAAAATAAGTAGTATTAGTTGTGCACTCAGAAAAAGGGATGCAGTTAAAGTCTGTTTCTGTCCCTTCGTGTACAGTCGACATCAACATGCCCCATTGGTTTAATAATTTGACCTCAAGGTAAATATGTGAAGAGCAGAGTTTAGCTTTTACTGTTTATTTGTGTTAAACAGAAAACATCTGATCCACTTCAACACGTTTCATTTTGTACATGTTTTGCGTATTTGGAGAATTGTGGTTCAAAGGTTAACACCATTGCCTCAAGGCGAGACGATACAATAAGCTGCTTTATTTTCCGAGACTGAATTATTCGTTCTAGTATTGGTGGTAGTTATTTGAAGCCAACTTTTGCTGTGGCCCTCTAAAAATAGCCTGCAGCAAAAACACTGAATAAGAAACTGTATTTACTGTGGTTCTAACAAATCTGGCCCATACCTGGCCTTATTTTTGCTGAGAACCTGTGCTCATCCACCTACCATGTTGGGGTGCCCTTGAGCAAGACCCATAGTGTTAAGTCTTTGAATATACTTTGGGAAAAGGGCAGAAAACGTTCCCAAAAAAGAATTAGATGAGAAGGCTGATATCACTGTTTGTACAGTAGATATGAAGCCACAGCCGGCAGCAGCAGCAGCAGCTATGTTCAGGACTGTTTCTTGGCGAGGGCTTGGCTGGGACTCCCGCCAAGAAATAGTCCTGCTCAAACATAACCCCACATAAAACCGCAAATTCTTTTTTTCACACGTTTTGGTTTTTGTTGAAGCATCAGATTGGCATATTTAATGGCTCATCAGACACAGTGACTCTGAGTATCGATCTTCATGGGACATTTTGTTTTATGACATCTTTGTGGTAATCTTTTCACATTTGTGGCCGTTTATTTCTCTCTGTTGACATATTGTGCATTTGTGGACATTTTCCATGTCTTAATTTTCATTTTTGTCTGTTTTGTGGTATTATTCATCCTAATGTCCGTTTGATTGCCATCTTGTTTTGTGTTTGTGTCTCTTTGTGGTCTTTTTGTAGCTTTGTTGTCATTTTCCCTTTATATGGGTTTTTCTATATGGTCATTTTATTTAGTGTGGCTGCTATAAGCACCTCTTTCATCGTTTGTTATCTAATTATAGTTGCATTGGTCTCCTGATGAGGGATTTTTTGATATTATCTTGTGTCTTCGTACATCATTTATCAGTAGCTTTTTTTTGCAGATCTGTGTGGTCATTTGAAGCCTTTTCATGGAATCTTGAGTCTCTTTGTGGTCCTTCGATGTTCTTTTGTTGTTGTGCTGGTGTCCTTTGTCATGGTTTTCCTCTTTTTAATGTCATTGTGTGTCTCTTTGCAGTTGAAATGTGTGGCAACCGACTGACTTTGACTCTGAGCTCTTTACAACTCTGTAAAGTTAACAGTGGCAACTTTGTCTTCTTGTTTGTCCGCTTTTGTTTTGTAACCCTTTAAAGCCATTTTGAGTCTCTTTGTGAGCCTTTCATGTCTTTTCATGGTTGACTTGTTCTCTTTTGTGCTGAACGGCCTCATTTTTCCACCTCGTTGTGGTCCTCTTGTAGCTCGCTTGACAATTTGAGTCTTTTTTTGTTGGTTTATTTCTTTATGGTCATTTGTTGTGCGTAACATTTCAACTCTTTCTGTGGTCTTTTTATGTGTTTTCACAGTAGACTTTAACTCTTTGTGTGGTAGTTGGCCTCTTTGTTGTCATTTTGTTTCTTCCTGTAGATCTTGAACTCGCTAATGCTTTTTTGTGTCTCTGTAGTCATTTTATGTCTTTCTCTGGTCCTCACATGTCTGTTCACCATTGTAGTGCTCTCTTTATGTGATCGCTGAGCTTCACAGTTGTGTTGGTCTCTTTCCATGATGGCTGGCCACATTTTGTTGTCATTTTTTGTCTTTTTGTTTGCATTTCAGTCTCTGTGGCTGTGTTGCATCTCTGTGTGGTCATTCTGTGACTCTGGTGATATTTTGAGCCTCTTTTTGGCTCCTTTATCTTTCTTCACTGTTTTTGTTATTTATAACACTTTGCATGTGGTCCCAGTGACTCTGACTCTCTGAGCCCTGTGGGCTGATTCAGTAATCCAACCATGACCCTCAAAGAGGCCTTTACAACTCTGTGAGTTAACATAGTGGTCTTCTTTTGTGTTTCTTGTCATTTTGTATCTCTGTGTTGTCATTTTATGACTCTATGAGTCTCTTTTTGGTCCTTTTATGTCTTTTCATGGTTGACTTATTTTCTTGTTGCGATGACTGGCCTCATTTTTTTCATCTCTTTGTGGTCTGCTTGTAACTCTGTTTGCTTTTTGCGTCTTTTTTGGTCATTAGGTTTGTTTGACTTTTGACATTTCAGAGTCTCGTTGTTGTCCTTTCATATCTCTTCATTGTTGTCTGGTCTTTTTATGTGTTGGCCTGTTTTGTTGTCATTTTGTGTCATTTTTCAGATGTTTTACTGTCTCCAGCTGTTTTGAGTCTCTGCCTGACCATCTTCTTCCTCTTTAATGTCATTTTGAATCTCTGTGTTCCTTCCATGTCTCTTTGTGGTTGTTTTTGTCTGTTTAAGTGACAGATTACCTCTTTTTGTTCTTTCGTTTCTTCTCAGAAACGACTCTGTGGCCGTTTTGCATCTCTAGGTGGTCATTTTGAGTGTCTTTGTGGTTACACGTCTGTCCATCATTGTTGTGATCTACTAAATGTGATCATTAATTTGCTTTTGTTGGTGTTTCTTTGTGATTAGTGCTTGTTGCAGTTTCTGTGGTCCTTTTGCATTTCATCATTGTTATTGTTCTGTCAATGTAATTTTTTTGTGTTGTCGTTTTGTGTGTCTTTACAAATGTTTCTGTTGTTGCAGCAGTTTTGAGTCCATGTGGTTATTTTGTGTCTCTTTATATTTCTCATCATCTCTTTTTCATTGTCACTGTGTCTCTATTTAGATGCTTTAGACTCACCAGTTGTTTTGCATCTCTATGATGTCATTTTTTGAGACTTTGTCATTTTAAGTCTTTATTTATTGTTTTCTTTTTCTCCTTTTTGTGAGGAATGATATATTTTTGTTATCACTTTATGTTTTTTGTACTGTGTGGTCATTTTAAGTCTCCTTTTGTGTATCTCCACAGTTATCTTGCTCTCTTCCTGTGATGATTGGCCTCTTTTTGCTGTCATTTTGTGTATCTTTGTATAAGAAATATCTGACACTTTGCACACACACCCATTGACTCTTTAGCTCTATGGACTCTGTTGGCTCATTCAGTAATCCATGCATTACTGTCAGACAGGATTTTATAACTCTGGAAACCTTGTGGCACCTGTTTACACTGTGAGGTAGAAGTGCAACACGTATTTGACAGACCAACACAGCATCTTGCCAGATGATCCTGCAGCAAAAGTTTGGTTCAACATTTGTTTTGCCAACCCTGCATTGTTGTTGTGAGGAATCTCACTGCAGGGCTACACTGGGTGTGAATGTGGCTTAAATGTCAAACTAGTTCTTTTAAGGTTCAATTCCCACTCCTGGTTGTGAGAAGGAGGCTTAGAAACTGCATTAAGAGTTTAATTTTGGGAGTGAATAAGTAAAATGTGGTCTCAGTATTGCAGAAATGACCCTCAGGCGAAGTGGTGCCGTCAGGGTTGGAAAAGGTAATGAAAAAAGCTGGAAAGGACCCCAGATATGAGGCCAGAGGCAAGAAAAATTACTGCACTTGAGTACAATTTAGATTACTTGTACTTGATTCAGCAGTTTTGTTACTAGTTTGATTTAAGCTTTGTTGTATTAAACCAGTTGCTTTCAGCATTTTTAAATTACAGCGTTTTACCAAAAAGCAGTGTCTGTTTAACTCATAACTCAGGAAGAGTTATTAGCACTTTCCACCCAAGAGACGTTTAACATTTCAGATGACTTGACTATCAAATTACACAATATTTCACCACACTAAATACTGGAGGGTTTTTAAAAAAAAACTGTCACAACTTTTTCCTCTTTGCTCTATTGATTATCTTTACTCTTCAAGTTATACTGATGTATGCTGTCCTCGCAGTGCATTTCAGGCAGAGCCAGACAGCCAGTTAACGCATAGATGTTCCAATAAACCGACAAGTCCTTGATTTCTTTGCAAGGTTTACTGAACAAATATCAGCAGAGTAAAACTGAAAGATCACAGAAATATACAAGCATATTACTCCATGCAAATGACAGCAAATTCAGCAAAATAAATCAAACTAGTTCACAGCTTACCGAGAAGGCAGAACACACCATTAATGAGCTAGCTTACTTAAAATGGCACCTTCCAGTTAGCTTCTTCAAATTAATAAAATTTAGGAAATAAGAAACACTATGACAGATCAATCACTATCGAGCTATCAAAAATAGTAAAGGAGCTGATTACAGGCAAATAAACTCCAAGGCACAGCACGTGTGCAGCTGCATTCTGTGGCCAGCTAACACTCCAATGACAAGCTACAAAACCGGCCCAGTCATTACAAAGAAGGGCCACTAGGGGGCAGCATAAATACATCGGGTCACATAATCAATCATTTAAGTCAAAACATTTCTGTTAAAGACAGCACCTTGTTGTACATGCCCAACAGTTTCTGCTTGTTAAATGGTGACGTATTGACCCTTTTTCTGGCTTCGGGTGTCTCCTTCATTAGATGAGGCTGCATGAATTTTTCTCTTGGTTTTAACAAGACGCGAACAGCCAAAGCTATTCAGAATTAGTTCCAAATCATGTTTTATTAGCACTGATAAGCACGTTTGAGCTAAATGCCTTGCCATTTTAATGCCTCATGAAAGAATTACTAGAGCTTAGATTGTGGTTCTTTCATGAAGCATTAAAATGTTTGGTCTCATCATGCAGATGTAGTTTGGTCTGTTTTCTGTCTTCTTCCTCCCATAGGGTCGTGTTTGTGTCCACACACTTTAGCCCCCATCCTGCTTTTTCTTAATGTGTTTATAACCATGTAGCTCTGTAGCTCTAACCATTACTACCACACCTCTGCAGCTGTGCCTGTGTAATGTTGAGACTGTTTTCATTTGTGCAGCAAACTCAGGCTTTAGTTATTAATTTACTATGAAACTTAATCCAAAAAAGGATAAGATTTGGCTAATATTTACTGTCTTTGAAAAAAAATGTAGTCGTAGACATGAATACAGGGCAGATGTATATGTACCATGTTTATTGGGACTCATTAACACAGTCTTTGGTTTTGCTGTTTGCCTTGGGACACCTGTGGTTCAGGTGGTAGAGTTGGTTGTGTACCAATCGGAAGGCCAGTGGAGTGATCCCTGACTCCTCCAGTCCATGTGTCGAAGTATCCTTGGGGAAGATACTGAACTCCAAGTTTGCATCCATCCGAGTGTGTGACTGGCTGAACGAGTGCTGTGAGTGCTCGACTGAATAGAAAGGTGCTATATAAGTACCAGACCATTTACCTTTTAGGACACTGAGATGGTCTAATCACACCTCAGTGATTATCATTAAAAACTTGGTTAGGGTTAGCCAATAGAAGTACTTGATTAAATTTAGAAATATATGCTTCAGTAGCCTGACATTTTTTTAAAGGTAATTTTGCAGACTGAAGAGTCTGGACAGGATAGGTGCTGTAGATACCAAAATGGCCTCTGTCTCTGTTCAGATTGAGGGGTTTCAAACTCCTACTCGCTTTCAAGAAAAAAACGGCACAATGTCCATGAAGATTCATGGCTTACTTTTACGTAACTTCTTTGTATTACATGTATTATGTACTTGTGACAAATGACCACTGAGCAGCAAGGCTAGAATCATTGCAAGCAGAGACAGGATTTAATACAGCCCAAGTTTTCTTATTTTTATTTATCAAAGTTTAAATTTAAAAACTTAAGGTGGCAGGTCACCACCAACTTCCTCCTTGGTGTTTCCCAGAACCCTTAAGTGTGTCCCCAGGGTTCCGAACACCCTGGAGAAGACAAAGGAGAAAACAGGTTGCACTAAAAACCACCACCCATGTTCACATTACCCACACATTTCTAAACCACATGATGATCAGTTACATTTGTGGCTAATATTGAGTCTTTCTCTTACAGCATCTGTCCACCAGTAGCTGCTCAAGTGCCTGGAAGACAGAATTACACAGATCAATACATAATCAATAAATGTTTGAGAGCATGCTTCTTAATGTGCAAATGTTTTCTTAAAAGTGCAGAGTGCAAATATGTCCGGAAAAGTGTCCACTGGGGTTAGGGTTACCTAAAACAAAGATACAAATTACTCTAAACAAGTAACGAAATACCTTATTCCTGCACCTCCTTTAAATTGAGTTTTCCTTCCAAGCTGCTTCTTTAAAAAGCTTCATTGGAACTTGTAGGTTAACCTTTGCTAGAGTTTTAGTCGGGCGTCCCCAGCAGAGGGGTCCTGGTGCGGGTTTGTACTTCGCGGGCTCCCGGCGCATGTGGCCGCAGCGCGCACGTCAGCAAAGGGAGATCAGCACCCTGGACAGCGGCGCCTGGTCAATAATAAAGAAGCCAGAGCTCCTTCCCTGCCCAGCTGCTGGGAGCACGGGGAGAGGCGTTTCAACCATCGGGAGACGGACGGATGGCTGGAGGAGAAACAGCGACGTGTTTACGGGATGACAGTCTTTTATTTTTTTTCCTCCTCTCTCCCTGTTCCGGAAGTAGCTGCTGCGTTGGTTCAATCTCCAAGCCGACCATTTCGAGGAGGAAAATCAGCGCCAGCAGTATCATCACCACCATCTATCTGATCCAATAATCAATGCCATTACTGCTGTGTAATTGCTGTCGGAAACGAAGAAATCTTCACGCG
>VUQG01013740.1:1629-41388 GCA_015106755.1 Etia nguti | reverse complement strand
TCAACCACAATAGCGAAGGCGGGACCAAACCACAACCCCCCACCCCCGCTAGGTGATGGAGCCGATCAAAGAAGCCCAGAGGGATTGATCTAATGCGGTGGCAGAGGCTGTATCGAGACTAATGTGATCTATTAGATGGTTTCTATATTGGCTAGAATTAAGATTATTTTTATTTTTCCAGTTCATGAGGACCATTTTTTTGGCAATGCATAGGGCAGTGAAAACCATGTGGGCTGTATCCGTTTCTATAGTGACATCATACAATTTGCCCAACAAGCACACTAAAGGGGAGGTTGGAATTTTACATTTCAGACACTTTGATAAGTCTTCACATATCCCGCGCCAAAACTTCTGAACTGGTGGACAGAACCAAAGAGCATGGATGTAATTGTCCGGTGTATTGCCTTGACAGTGTGAGCAATTGTTGGAAGACGTAAAGCACATCTGGAAGATCCGATGACCTGTATAGTGCACTCTATGTAGTATTTTGTATTATATTAATTGCAGACCGGGATTTCTAATCAGTTGAAAGGTTTTTGAAGCATACCTGAGACCAGAAGTTCAGGTCTAAGCTGACTGATAAATCTACTTCCCACTTTGCAATAGGAAAGGATATTGATTCATCTATTTTAGAAAGTATTCTGTATATATTAGACAATAATTTTGGGGATTTAAGAGTAAAAAATTGTACCACACTTTATGGTGTTTGTAATTCAACTTGACCGAGTTTAAATTTCTTTTTTACTATGGATTTAATTTGTTGACATTCTAAAAATCTTTTCTTGTTGATCCCATATTGCATAACTAGTCTGTCAAACGGTATAAAGTCTGTTCCTTCTAATATATGTTCCAAGTATTTAATTCCTTTATAACTCCAATCTGGAAAATTAATCATATTATTGTTTTGTAATATGTCAGTGTTGTTCCAAATAGGTGTACGTTTGCATGGGATTAATAAAGACTCCGTTATTTTTAGAAACTCCCACCATGCTGTCAGAGAAGAGCTGATGTTGATGCTTTTAAAGCATTCATGTCTTTTGATGTTTGAGCTGATAAATGGTAGGTCTGAAATCTCTAGATTATTGCATAGTGCCTGTTCAACATCTTTTTTTTCATGATGGATAAATTGATAAAGGTAAATTGATGATAATGGTATAATATTCAAAAGGTCATGCGAGGTGTTGATTCATTTGATTTTTTTCAGTCTGTAAAAGCCAGATGTTGTTCAGCATGAATAGCATCAACAAGCAAGGGGGCAAAGGGTAGCTTGTATATCAACCCGGGTCAAGAGATCAGTCTTCACTGTGATATGTATAACCCACAATCGAAGAGCAAGCACTGAACAGAAAGCTCAACACTCTTTGAGGCAGCAAAGGTCAGAGACTTGGATTCCAACTAACTGATGTCATGTGCCAGGAGCTCATCACATTGTGCTGAGCAGCTCAGCCCTCACTTTGACTCTAGAACTTTGACTCTACAGTGGGCTAATTGCTATGAAATGAAAGTAACCTGTGAACCTAATGTCTCTCATATTGGTCTGTGGCATATTTATCTTTAATTGGCTGCAATGAAGTTTTATTCCCTGATCTATGATGCATGTTAGATGACATTTAACCACTTTGACTGACATTTTCTTCATATTCTTTTTCACAAGATTTCACAAGGCCATCCTATCACGGCAGTTATCAAAACACTTCTGCCTATACGGATAATAACCTCGCCATCTCCTTTGTGCAACATTTGAAATAGCTCTGCTTTATATGAATGACAACCTTTTAGACACGATTTATTCTAATGTATGACAAGTAGTT
Source organism: Etia nguti (assembly GCA_015106755.1). NCBI lineage: Eukaryota > Metazoa > Chordata > Actinopteri > Cichliformes > Cichlidae > Etia > Etia nguti. Next base: position 39,577 of record VUQG01013740.1, on the reverse strand, counting down.
CATAAAAGTGCAGGGAAGAAAAAAAGAGCAGGATCACCTGAAAGTCAGACTTGTTCCTCTTTGGTCCTCCGAAATATGAGAGGCATAATGACACTTCATTTATGATTATAAGACAAATCCACAAGTATTTCTTTTTTTTTCACGTCATATTCAAAATATTTTCATTTTGTAATTGTATTAAGGGGATTTTAGAAAGAGGTTTTTTTTCAGTTGGTCATATTCAGCAGGCTCTTGACTGTGTGAGGCTTTGTGGAATGTGGAGTCAGTCTGCTGAATTACAACATAAAACTACTTTTTGCACAGTAATTTTCTTTTAAACTGTAAATTTTTAAAGGTAAAAAATATATATTAGACTTAAACAACACATGAAGGCTGAAGTCATTAGCTCTGATAGTCTAATGTCTGTATTACTAATAGAATGACTGCAGTCCTATTAATGTAGGCAGGATAGTGCTTATAGGCTTGCCTGAAATTTGTCACCGTAAAGCAAGCAGAAATGGGACTTTTCATTAACGGTAATATGCATATGGTAACATATGTGTATTACCAAGTCGTTATTCGTAACTTCAGTAAAGTCACATTCCATTTGTCAAAAACGTGTTTGGAGAAAATGCTAGTTTGAGGTATTCCTGTATTTTAGAATACTATGTTCACTTTATGTTCACAGATTTTGAGTGTGTTTGTATGAGAATGCTTTTTCTTGCTTTTTGAAAATTTACACCCAAATACCAGCTGATGAGCCTGTCAGCTGTGGGGCAAAGGGTTTAGCTAGGCTATATGAGGTTCTATTGTGTTTTTTGTGCAACTGCTTTATTTAAAATGGCTAAAAGGAACAACAATGATGTGTCTTGACAGCTATTCAGACCCACTTGAAAAATACTTTTATTACAAAGAGTACTGTTGGGTTTCAGGGTGTGAACACAGCTCATTCTAGCTGAGATAGAGTGTCAGTGGTGTAGGCAGACTATGCGCAGAAGAATGTGTATGCAGCTCACAGCCATGCGCTTCTCTGTCATGGTCAGGGCAAATGACAGCCAGACTGCATTCTCTGTCATATCAGCTCACAGCGAAGGTTGGGGATTGTCTGGGGCCAAGAAACACGCACTTGAAAACACGGCAAGAGAGTGTCATACCATCAAAACATCACAAAACACTCTGTCTTCAAGTGAAAGTGATATTTTTAAAGACGAAGGGACAGAATATAGACACAATTTACTATAAAATAAATATGTAAACATGTATTTACCAAACTTTAGTGTCAACTATAACTGCAAGAAAATAACATGCGGACAAAACTTTAAAAAGTCCATTTTGCTAGCCCAATTCCCAAAAGATTTGCAAGCTGTATAAAATGAATCTGTTTCAACCATCTAGTGAGATTCCCATCAGCTAAATGTTGTCACTCTAGTTGCTGCTTTATGTCTTTTGGCCAAAAGCGATCCCTTCAAGTGCAATCAAGCAATGCTTTTAAAATGTAGTCTCTCCTGATTAAATTACCACAGACTCTTTGCCACTTATATAATAATGTCACACAAGTTTAAACGTGATACATTTTATGACATTCATTATCTGAGAACTGTGTGGAACAGTTCACCACTATCATCTCATGGTCATTTAAAATGGACTGAGGAAAAGCAGAAAACTTTTCTGTGGTCAAATGAATTAAAATTTGAAGTCATAACCTTTTTTGAAAGTTTTGTTTTTAGAACAAAGTGGAGATGGACCATCCAGCACTCAGGTCAAAATCGTGCATATATTATTGTATGGGGGTACTTTGCTTATTAATCTGGCAGATGGAAAGTCGATACAGGTTTTGGAGCAACATTTTCTCCCACCCAGATGACATCTTTTTCATGTCTCGCATGTTTCTGCAAGACAATTCTGAACTACTATTAAAACAGCAGCACTCCACAGTAGAAGAACTGTCCAGCCTGCAGTATAGACCTTTCATCAGCTAAGACCAGGACGGTTGAGCAGCTAGAATCCTATATCGGACAAGAATGGGACAAGAGTTCTCTCCCAAAAGTCCTCAGTCCTCAGCTCTCCTCAGTTCCCAGAGAACAACTGAGCAACTTTTTTTTTTTTTTTTAAATGATGCGTTTTCTGATTTTAAACATTTTATATATTTTCTATGCTCTATTGTGAATAAAATATGAGTTTATGACCTCCAATACAAATGATTGCTTTCAGATTTTATTTAAATTTTACGTACCAAGTGCACCACAAAAATAATCCAAAGCATTGTAAAGGAATCTTGAAAAGCAGCTATGTTTCTAGGTAAATATAAATGCAGACATAGGTTAGTATACAAGACACAATGGGGGAACCGTTTCCCAAAAAACAACAGGAAATAAATAAGGAAAAAGCTGTATTTTTGTATTTGTGTGTGTTTGTGTGTGTGTGTGTGTGTGTGTGTGTATGTGTGTGTCACTATATGAAAACAAAAAGGTTTCAGCCAATGAGATACTAATACTGATGAAATACTGACATTGCATTTAAGTACTATTAGGAAGCAGGTAATATCTAAGCTACAAAGCCTGCCTGGTATCTTCCTGCTTCCTTGCTGTGACGATGGCTATGATGGTACGATAATAATAATAATATTAATAATAATAATATGCAACATGCTATCAGTTGATTCAAATATTTATTTCTTGCCTTAGGTCTCCTCTGTTTTTTGCTTTAAAATTATTTTTAAAAATAGAATTATAGCATTAGCTCTTACTGACTGGCTATGACTCATATTTATTTATTTTTTTAAAACAACTTAGGCCAACATTGTCAATGAGGGTTTTCTACAAAACAAAGAAGTTAACAATAAAATCTTTTTTTTTCTTAACTGCCACTAATGTTGTTATAAACTATATGTGCAAGAACAAAACTCTCTCTCAAAGGTGCAAAACTAAGCAGACTTACTGCTTATAGCTATTAAAGACTATTTTTCCTAATCCATTCTGAAGCTTTATGTGTTTGTGAGAGTGTGCGTGTGTAAATATATTAATTTATATATTCATTTTAAGTCAAACCTGTAAAAGTGCAGCTTTTTTACAGTAGCTTTTTCTTTTAACAGCCTCTTTTACATTCCTGCGGTGCTCCATCAGATTGCACTGAACATCTGCTCTGAGAATAACAGGGAAATATCATGGGTGCACTATGTTGCTAAATAGTAATCAAATCAACATAATAAGTGCCTGATTTGATTACTTGCATGTCAGGGACATCAAAAAACACACTTCAGTGTAACAAACTTAACCTTTAAGGTATACAAATATTCTAGTTAGACATTTTAATTACCTAGCATCAATTAGAGAAACCAAGAAGTCTCTGTACCATACAACATCTTAGCACTTGGGTTTGCTAGTGCCTTGGGTTTTTATCTCAATAAGCCATTATGAAATGTACGAAGAGTCCAACTGTGTTGTAAAGAAAAAGACTCAATTTATTTGAAACAGGCTTTAGTAAAGTAAGTCAAACTGGACACTTTTCTCTTTTGCAGCACTTAAGCAACACGAATAATTACAAGCTTTATTGAGAATGTCTGACAATGTGATCATGAGATTGGTTGTGCTTGTCACAAGCAGCACATTAAGTCATCAGGAATACAGAGCTGTCCAATTGGGACGCGTACCATATCTTTATCAGTAATAATGTCTTTCTCTAAGACGTCATCGTTCTGGCCCTGAAGTGTCTGAAGCAGATGTCTGTTGTTTTTTTTGTTCTCTTCTTTGCTACATTATACTTATGATATGTTACATGTATAGAACGAAGGGGATTAGTCAAGTCTAATTTAACTGGTTGTAAAAATGAAAAGTACAAAAGAAGTATGTTTGTGAGATTTCATTATCATGATGGTGCCTCATCAGTTTTGGTAGAGAAAATGTATGCATATGAAGCTTATCTAAATTTCCCCTGACAGGCCTGAGGCTGGTCACTTCAGGGATTTTGTTTGAGACGTCAACATCCTTAGCTGTGCAAAATAATGAACATCCAGAAGGAGAATAAAGCATCTTTTAATAGCCCTCTGTCTTGCTGAGGTAAAAGTCAATGTGCAAACCATTTATAATGAGGCAATCATCAGGTGGAGCTTGCGATAATATTGTTTCTCATAATATACCCTGAAATTTTTTATGTCTTAAAAACCCTTCCCAAGACAAGAAGAGGAATTCTTACTGAGCTTGTTACAACCCGAGGAATGAACAACACATTGCATGCATCCACAGTGTGTGAATATTCACATGAATCATGCAAATTGCCAAGGTTTTGAACACAACATTCAGCTGGGCTTGTAAAGATTAGTAAGACCTGCTGACTTGGAAATGCACATTTGAAATGTGATCATGTGAATAACTAAGCAAAGGATTTATTGTGGAGAAAAGTTCTTCCTGACAAGCTTTTAACTGCTGTGCTCAAATATACAAACTGTCCACTAAAAACATTAATAGCTTTACCCATTTAAGTTCATCTGAGATTATCCTTGGTTAAACCACTCTTGGTTTCATAATGTCTTCAGTGTCTAAGTGGTGAGAGAGGGCAACGCTTTTAATTTCAGATGAAACCAGGAAAAATGCATCCTTATGTGAAACCTGTCTCTGATGAGTAATATTAATGGCACTCGGTCTTCATATAAGAAGTTAAGTAATTTACAACAAATAATGCAATATCACAAAGATGAAGAAGAACAGCAACATTATACTTAATGATTTAATATAATTACTTACTTAATATACAAAATATCATGCATAATGGCTTTGTAGGTTTGAAAATGGCTGGACTGTTGATAAATTGCATTTGTGATGCCTGCATGGGAAATGGTGATTAAAATACTACTCTTCTGTGAGAGCTTTATAGCAGATTTTGAAACCAGGGCAAGGGATCTTTGCTCTTATTCAGTCACAAGAGCATTACTGATGTTGGGCAATAAAGCCTGGATTACATTCGGCATTCCAGTAAAACCCAGAGGTGTTGGATGGCATGCACGCTGGACACAGAGCCCTGACTAGGACTTGTGAGGGCTCTGTGTCCAGAGTGTCTGTCCTCAGTCGAGTTTTGCCACGACATTCTGATGAAATCCTGTTATTTATTCATTCGTATTTACAATCTTATTTTGAAAAGTACTCATTTTTACTATGTCTTAAGGCTCAGTACTGTATACTGACAGGGCGAGGTTGGTGTTGTGAGGCCTTTTTTTCCCCTCTCTTTTATTCTAGAAAGTATTTATATATTAACCAGTGTTCCTTTGCTCCCTTTAACCAAACCCAAAGCTGGCACTTCAGTATCACTAATTTCATTGTGCTTGTTCTTGGCATTATTTTAGACACAGACAATCAAATATTTAATCTCCTGTACGCCAGTCTTGTCATATTGTTTTGACTATAATATTTCATTTCATGCAGTTTCATTTAGGTATTCTCAAAACCACTGTCTTTCTGGCAGACAGTCGTTCCCTTGGAAAAAAAAAAAAAAAGAATATAGGTGTAACACCTAATTAATGACTGCTAAATGAAATAGCACCTGGATTTTCCTAGCCCATTTTCTATTCTTCACACCAAAGCCTAATTTACGCCAAATTTCAGAGTGGTGGAGATAATCATACCTCGCTTTTACTCTAACACATTTCTGACATTTGAATGAGCTGATAAAGTCACTAGAGAGGGCCTTTGGTGAAGCTATTTTGATTTCTGCGCACATTTATTGCCTAAATAGATTCCTGTTGAAGAAAATATCAAGTCACATTGTGCTGTGAACGATATCTGAACTACCATTACAAGATTAGAAGACATATCTGCTAACAAGGAGCTACAAAGAGCTCTTCTTTGCTGCTTTTGTGAGCTTTCAAATGAGGTGCTTCCTTTTCAGAAGCCTTCTATTCTACCACTGGAATCATAAGAAAATATTGCTTGTATGTGCAAGAGTCATTAAGCAATTAATTTATTGTGCAACTTTACACACCCCGGAGTCCAATTCGATTTATAAATGCAGATTGATTGGGAAATTAGATTCTTTAAATTAACTGAGCTTTTCTTTTATATAAAGGGAGGGTCCATAATCACTGCAGCATAACATGGAGAGTTCAAGTACTGGTCAACTTGGTGTACACACCAAAGGCTGTTTTTTCGTGGATGATAAATCAGTGAAGAGCTCATAGTGGTTAATGATGTATGGTAACACAGAACTCACTGCACAGAAGAAAACTTGACTACTGGCAGAGATGAGACAACAGTTCAACTTCCAATTTTTCAAAAACAGAACGTGAACTGAAGTGCTCAAAATGTGGCGATGGAAATGCATGTCCAAAGGACTATTATTACCATTATTGATTGTTATTAATTACAATCATCTATATATCCCAGATTCATTCACTACAAAAATACCTTCTTTGTTGTATACAGCTCCTTTACTCCTTGCATTTCAATGCCGCAATGCAGTTCGCCGTGCCAAATCATCTGATCACAGTGCTTAATTGAATACTGATGTGAAGAGTACAAGAGATAGCAGAGCAGGCTTCACAAGTAATTAAAACATGCAACTCAGCCCATATGGATAATTTGCTTTAACACATTTATCCTCTGTGTTGAAGTGTACCTGCTTTAGCTGGTGGTTATTGATAAGCCACTCCCATGTCAGGAGTGCATTTGCTTTTTGGAGAATTTAATATCCAGTCAATATACAGTATAGAATTTTGGAGTAAAGGAGTAATGTGTCTGTTATGTAACACCAGGTCAGCATTTGGAAATATTTCCCTTACCTTTGTCTGTATCACAGGGATTTACTTGCTAGCAGAAGCTCAAAGATTCTCCACTGTAAAAGGACAACAGGAACTATAGCACACTACACAGTGAACTCCCAGCATTGCAAATATGCATTTATCAGCTAATTTGAATGTGCATAGGGACAGTGTGGTGCACAGTGTGCCTCTAAGTGCATTATCCAGTCAGCAAATTTTCTTTGGCAGGAATGTGTTCCAAATAAACAGCTAAGCTGTGGCACAGATTTGGCAATATATACAACCCAGATGTGGTTTATATCTTTTCAGCCAAATTCCAACCATAACACTGTCATGCCATGACCAGAGGTAACTGGTTTTTTGGGTTTTTTTGGTATAACTGACTCGGGATGCATCTGGACTTTGTGCAGAATTCAATTTTATCCTTTAGCCAGTGGAAACCGAGGTGGGAAACCATTAAACTGATGTAAACAGAGGCAAAAAAAAAAGTCAATGCTAAGCGGGAAGAATTACTCTATAAATTGCTGCATACCTGCCTGTTTCAGGAGTATGTAATACAGCATGGTTTTCTAAGAACATATGTTTATGTCCTTATCTTAAAGTAAATGTGCCATAGTGCCATAGCCCTGAGCTGCTTGTTTTTACATGGGCTGTTTGTTTCAACATAATCAGTTATATTAGGAGAAGTCCATCTGAAGTGGAATGACGTGACTTTAAAAACACTTAAAATCTTTTTCCCACAATTTAATAAAGCATGTTTTTTTTTTAGGGTAACTTAGCTCTTTACTTTCAATTGCAAGTGATATATTTCAAGAATAGTGCAAAACATGTGAGGACAACAATATCAAAAAGCCTTCTGAGATTAAGGTTTAATATTTGGTTTTATTCTATCTATAAACATTTGACACATTTCTCTTTAAGCTCTCCCTTTGGCAGCCTGGATTACATGAGCAAATCTGTATATCTCTAAAACATTATCCTGCGTTTGTGATGTGTGTTTATGGCAGATTCCCTCGCTGTGTCAAACTACCTCTGCTGGGGAGATTAAGGGTGTGTACAGGGTTTACTGGAAGTGCTCAAACAAGCTGCTCAAAAGGCTGAGGGCTATACTGAGATTCATTCAAGGATTACATCCTCATATCTCCTCCCATCTTGAGTATTGAAAACCAGAGAGATGTTCAATGACTTGCAACAGCCATTTCACAGCTGAGGTGTTGTCTGCCCATTTCCTCCACGATAAAGACTGTCTTTCTGGTGGTTTGGGGCTGTAACCAGCAGAAATAATGCGGAACTGACAAAATAAACAGGTCTTGCAGAGTGGCTCTGCTCAGTGAGATCTTTGGTTGATGTTCAGCTAATATTATAGTTGCAAGTATTTGAGTCCATGAGACTGGGAAGGAACGTGCCATGCTTTGATCTTCAAAATGATTAAATATACATGACAGAAACCAGAAAGCTTAAAAGCCATGATACGAAGCCATTCCTCCATAAAGAGAGACACTTAGTGGAGTGGTTGTTTAGTAGCTATTTTCATGTTTTCTTTCTGACAGCACAGCGAACCCGCTCACGCTGCAGAGTTAGGTCCTGTTTATAGTGGACTCTGCCTAATCCTGTCTCTAATCCCTTCAGTCTTTGCAGGTATGAAACTCCGGCAGGGGAAGCAACCCTGTGAGATTAAGGTGTTACATTAAATCTAACAGTGATTAAATAACCAACCATTATATGACTGTAGCAAATTAATTTCCCCAGTGTCATGTCAGCTGGGTAACACAGTCTATCTGTGGAGCCAACTCTGTGCTGCCGATTTTAGATGAAGTCACACCATGCAGAAACATAATAGATTTGCCTCTGTACATAAGTCACAGTGAAAACAAAATTCCCCTAACACAGGCAAGAATTCAGGCCTGCCAAGTTGTGCATTTGCATCTTGAGCATTCCAGCAGGGCCTTAAAACACCTTTTTTGCCAGATATAAGAAAAGGCCTCAGCAAGTAAACACATACATTTAACAGCACGTTCTGTGCTTTCCTCTGCCTGCAGTTGCAAATATAACTGTCACAATGGCTGGTTTGAGCATGATGTAAGCACGGCAGCTGGGCTATTAAGCCTGTGTAAAATGAAAACACAATTAAGGCACTTTGAACTGACCATAGCTGGCATTTCATGGCAAGCAAATAGAATGAAAATAAACTTTTTTTAATTAGAAAAATACATCATCTCTTGTGCGTATATGATACTAGGAGTTTAATATCTTATAAGTGACAGCAGCTCACATGGCAGGTGAATTATTTCAGCTTTTCAGCCATCCCAACAGACTGTCTGAATTGAGCAATCTCTGCCAGCTAAAGCACAATTTGGATTAGCAAAAGCCCCACTGATAGGTCAGCTTAGCCCGTAATGGAGCAGCTTAGGCCTTGTCTGCATGATTATAACATTCTTAGCGGCCCATTGCCTTGCTTCCAGATGTTACAGCACAAACATATCTGCCTCACTTCAAGTCCAAAATAAAATGTAGATCAGAGGAACATAAAATGATGCACATTTTTAAAGAAAAAAACATCTTTGCATACATGATACATTTTTATCAAGAACCTTAATTGTCAGCAACGCTGTTTGTGATAAATGTTGAAAGGATCTTTTAGCTGTAAAATATGTCAAGCAATGCTTCTCCCTTATTTGGCACAAATAATTTATTCCAAAAGTTATCGTCTTTGACAAAATTTTCTTGTTTCATCTGTTTGCCAAATCAAAGCATTATAATGTCAACTCTAACAACATTTTAACTACATTCGACTACAGCAGACATTTCATTTCTGACGCTTCATTTTGAAAAGCTGGCACATGATGAATGCTTTATAGTTAATTGATATTTAGCAGCACTGTTATTCTGCACTGTCTGTGCATTTAAGCAGCTACACATTCAACTTCAAAAACCCCATTTCTCAGACCTTCAGCAGTAATTTATTTTCAACTCTTCAATTTCTGACTGCTCTTTAAATTAGAGCTCCCAGCCTGTGCAAGTTGTTCTCATGAAACACAAATGACAAAGTAAATTTCCTCATGTCGTGACAAAATGACACCATTCGTGTGCATATGCATTTGTTGGAAAGTGCTCAACGCACCACTACGTAGTGATTCTCATCGTAGCATGTTGTTTGCATTCTCAGTACATTATATAAACTGGCCAAGACCAGGTTAGAAGTTTTAAAGGTTTATGATGGATGCTGTCAGTGATGCAAATGGGTTTAAGAAGATTACCTGAAAAATCAATGTTTTATTTTTCCAAATGACAGTCCCAGTGTTTATGCAAACTGCTGTGTGGTTTAGTCATTTTCAAAGGGCTGTCTGTCTTCAGAAGTCTCCCAGACTCTTCTGATCACAGGTTTCACTCAGGGGGCTTTCATCATTTACCTTTCTCCTTACCCAATCATGCCAACACTTCCACTGTTAATATTAAACGAGACGTCCTCATAGAAATAAAACACGTGCCAGAATGTTTTCATCAGCTCGTCTCTCTTGCACGTGAAACTTTTTGTTTAGAAGTTCACGGCTCATTTAAAAGAACTTTTGCTGCTAGCTTAATTCACATGCCTCCGCCATTAAAATGGACACCTACGACCAGCATATGTAAGTTTCCACCACATTCCTGCAGGGCACCCTGCTGTGTTTTTGACTTCACGCTGTAATTGCTTTAGCTCAGAAATGTCATGAACGTGATCTGTGGCCACATCTTGCAGTTTGCGAGACAAAAATTTCACTTTTATTCATTATTATTGTTTTTAAAAATATTTTCTGCTTCATCTCGAATACTCACGTAGTAGCCTTTTTACTGGATGAAGTTAGCTGTCTTTTTTAACCGTGTACATAGTTACTTCCATTGCAATTTTGTAGTCACGGATCGATAAGGATCCGAAGAATGAGGAACATAATGGGGGCAAAGGGAGCCTATCCCCAACTGCCTTGAGGTGACAGGCGGGGTAGAAAGGCTGTCAGTCTATTGCATGGCTAAAACAGAGACAGTCAGCCACTCATGTTCACATTCACACCTACAGCCAATTTAGAATCACCAATTAACCCAACAAAGAGGAAGCCAAAGAAGCATATGGAGGAACAAGGAGAACTTGCAAATCTCAGTATAATGTATTAAACATATTTTGGGCAACACATTATTTATTTAATAATTTATTTTTATACTCCCTTGGGTGCTCCAGGCCTTGGCTGATCACTGTTGTTGTTCTTGTTGTTTGGAGGGGAGTTTTTATTTTCCCTCTCTCACTTTCAAGCATCCTAAATGCTTAAAAGATTCATGTTGCTGTTGATACGTTTCATTTCAAGCTTATTTGTATGGGCTAAAAAAAAACAAACAAGACACTAATAAAAGTGCTCATCGATTAGTTGATGATGGGCTAAAGCGCTGTTAGCAACAACCTGCATTTAGACACATAACTGTTTTCCTCCCTTTGTCAGGTGCACCTCATACCCCCATATTATACAGGAACCTTTCTCATCTGTTTTCCATCCCCTCTTGCCACAGCCAAAGGTAATATTTTACAATGAGTATTACGATGGGCCAACCTGCCCAGATGACCAAAAGCAGCTTAAAAGAATTTGTGCCGCTCTGTTTGATTGGTATTAAAGGTGCTTTGCACCACACTACACACTGTTGCACCGTGTATAAGCAGAGACAGGTAGTGGATAAATCTCTCAAACACAGGTAATAGATACAGTTTATTTCATGCCTCCCTTATTTTCTTTTCTTGCTTTCTGTTTTGCCTGTTGGGAGCAAAAATCTTAGAGGCTTTTTTTTTTTCCAAATGTGAGAGAAAAGTGAAATATACTCTCAAGCACTCGTAGGAGCCACATGCACACTGCAATATAGAAGTATATACAGAATATGAAATGCCTAGAACATGGGGACAGAGGTGCAGTGCAAGATGTGAAAGACACAGACCATAATAAAAATCGTTGGACAGGACCAACATGCTATACTGTGTGATACATGAGTCACACCATATTTAAAATGAAATACAATGTTTACAAAGCACTATCAGCAATGGCACATTGCCCGAAGTCATCTAAAATCACGCACACCAGCAGACTGCCACACTCTCCAGACAGAATAGACTCACACTCTTTCTCAAGAGAGAAAATCACTTTTAGTTGCTGACCAGTCACAGCTATGAACTGCTGACCCAACATTTCAGAGACTGCACATTTTACTTTGTAAATCTGATCAAAGTCTTTCAAGTTGCACCAAAGCTTAAACAGTAGGATCGGGATCCATGTTTCAGAGCAACTACCATGTGTTTTTGCTGCCGCTCATATGATCATAACAGGAGGTCAGACACGAGACACAGTAATAAAGGCAGAGAAAATACAGAGGAATTGCAATTAGGTGATATTTTTAATCAGTTAATGGTCTACTTCTATAAATCTTAAAACTGCTACAATGATTTAATTTATGATGAAAGAAATTAAACAGAAAAGAGGGACCCGGTCGATAAAACAGTGTTAGTGAGTGTTAAGACTTGACCTCGTCCTCACTTGTTCAGGGATAAAGAGAGTTAAATGCTAGAGGCATTTCTCATCTCTTTTGAGCTTAGAAATTTTGCACCACAGCTGACTGAGGAATTCACTTAAAGACTCAAGGATAGAAACTATATGGACCGAGACTCTTGGGTCACAGTGTATTCCATATTACCTTCAGTTTACAATTGGACAGTTAAACCTGCACTTTAAATGTATTTGTATTGTCTGTATTTGTCCTCACCATGAATCTTTTTTTTGTTCTTAGACAAAGCTGAGTTTCTTTTCTATCTGAAACATCAGAAGTATTGTTTCTAACTCTTTCGAGTCCACCAATCATTGCGATGTGAAATGCAGAGATACTGGGTTGCCAGTGTGGGAATGTGGCAGGACACACCCAATTTAAAATGGTTGGTTAAATGCAAATTACAGAGAAAAATAATCTGGCAAATATAGGCTTAATGACTACTAGTTGGTTCTGCACAGCTTCAAGTTTTAAAAAAGCAGTCAGAGATTTGACGGTAAAAACACAAACTTTAATGTAAATACTCCTTTTTGTCCCTTTACTCCCTGCGATATGTCAAACACAGTCTAAAAATATGTAAAAATAACCTTTGTCAAGTCTTATAGATGCATTTTTAATAAACAATTGACACAAGTGCACAGCTCATTGATAAACACATTGCATTTTCTGTTTCTGATTCATAACTGGTAAATGGACGGATACTTTTATAGCAATTTTCTGCACAATTTTAGCATTCAAAGCACTTTCTTACTGCTAGCCTAATTCACCCATTTACACAAGTGCCTTTTTTATGCCTTAGCATTTTTACCCTAACATTCACACACACTGATGGATCGACGACACTTTGATCTTCAGTATCTTGCCTAAAGATACTTTGACATCCGGGCTGTAGTCCAACCACCCAATTTTCCAAATGGTAGCTGATCCGTTGTACCTCCCGAGTCCAACACAATACAATTTTGTTTTGCTAGTTAATGCTTTTAATGTGAAGCTGTAGCAGTTGGTATTATTTGGTGTGCAAATGAATAACTTAATACAATAAATTAATAAAGCATTTGTCTCTCGGCAAAGTCACTAGATTGGTAATATTCCAAATATAAATATGCTGCACCATTTTCATCAGTCGGCAACAGACTTAATTACGATTGTGATACCACATTAAGTGATTTATGGGGGCTTCCAGACATTTATATGAATGAAAATGTTCAGGATTGCCAAGATTGAAAGTGGCTCCATGCAGCATTTATATGCCATTATGTGTGATGTTCCTGCAGTTCTCTTGGAGCCGCTGAAGTCCTTGATTAATGTTAAACAGGAAAGGCAAGAAAGGAAACACAGTACACACTTTTGCTTTTGCTGGATTTCTTATTGATGCATTTCAGTATCTGCTGTGTAGTAACTAAGAAATGAATGCAAATGTGCTCTGAAGAGTGCTATTTAGGTTTGGCTTGAAGCATCAAGAAAAATACATGGAGAAAGAATTGATGGTGAACCAGTGAACCAATTACTAGCCTTGAATGCAATAATCTCTACCTAATTCAGGAGAGACTTAATTTTTACTATACACATGTTTCATTTTATTTACTATATTGCTTATTATTCATTTTCTATAGCTATGACAACTGTGACCAGCTTAACGCATACATTTGAGGGCAAAAATAGCCAAGTACTCAACTCAGTCACTTGCTTCCTTTGTTGTAATGTGTGAATAAAGTACAGTATATAGAATCAACAGAGCCCAACACTGACATTTCTGAAAGGCTTCATTGCAAAGATTACCAATTTTTACAACATGAGAAATGACAAAAGTAAAAAAGTCTGCTTGCTTTCAAATTTTCACAATATTCATCCTGACATTTTGTGAGTTAACTCAAACTTCTAAAAGGAGAAAACCGTCAAAGTTCTGTCTGTGTTAGGGTAATGTCTTGCACACAGAAAGTAAGAGTTTTCTTTTTTGTAGTGTCACGCTGACCTACAGCCTAATAATAAGTTGGAAAAAATTAGAAAAAAGTAGGAAAAATACTGCCTCTGATAGGTCATTTCTGGAAAATGTCCAGGTGTTTAACAGATAGAGCTGCCAAAAATCTATCATTTGGATATCAAATCTTTTCTTTTAAGTTTTCACAAGTGTACTTATGAGCAATGCAGACCAATAGTGTCTGCAATGTATCTGACAAAATCCTACATATTATACTCGAAGTTAAATAAAATACAATTTGTGCTTTCCGGTTATATTAAATTATATCAGCCACACATGCACATTTGGTGACATTAGTTATCCGTTTTACATTATTTCTTTCTTCAGTCATGTGGCGTTGATCTGATGACATGCAGCAGCTCATATCTTCATGTCTTCTTGTTTAACAGCAATAATTGATGCCTTTCAGTCTTGTCATTCTGACAGACACTTTATCAAAAGTTACACTTCAGCTACCTCATAAATCCACTTAGAAAAAGCATGCCATATAAGAGCTCATGGATGTGTTACGTAATCAAAAATAATGAGCATTTTTACAAAAGGTTGCTTTACATAATGCAGCCAAACAAGTGCAAAGTTTTGTCTGTGGTCAACTTAAACTGATTGGATCCTGAAGTGTTGCCCATTTTTTTCTCTGCCAAGGAAATCTATCATGTTCAAACTGTCATATTAATTGGTTCTGCTTAACTGAGCTGGATCTGCAATATAGCCAGGATGTAAATTTTAGCCTTTGACTTTGACGTATTCAGGTGTGACTTTCAATTAGAGCTGCTGTTTTGTGCATTTCGTTGAGCTATTAGACATTTGATAAGGTTTTAACAGTGTAAGCGAATAAAGTTGGACTAGGCAGACGGTAATGAAAACCCCTCTGTTCCGCATAGAAGAAAATCCAGAGCTTTACATTTTTAACATAAATACCAAGGATAAAGTATTAAAGGTAAAAAAACCCTTTGAGGTCACACTATGTCCACTGGCTCATTAACATTGATATTATCATATCACATTGAACTGCATGCGGTTGTTATGTTGTGTTTTCGCTTGTGCTCCAACTTTGTAAATAAATGAATGTAAAAGTGGTGCAGCACTGCTGGGACAAGCACATAACATAGGCTTGTTTCTGTAGTGGCGACATCAATAATGGAATATTGAGGGCAATTGTGATCAAATTGAGTGAGTGTTGTCTGAAGTGCTCTCATCAGTTCATTCAAAGGCGGATAAACAAACAAGTAAAGAACAATAAAAGGAGACAATCGTCTTTCAGAGGAGTGGCAAACTGCTGTTTTTTTATTAGACCACAGATGAGCCATTATGTAAGGATATTATTTTGGGTTATGTACTGTGTGTTTATTTCGAGATTTATGATTAGAAATCAGTTCCTTTTTATAGTCAGTAATGTTAAGACAAGACAGTGAAGTTGAAAAAAAAGGCAATATCCTTGAAGTTTGATTTGAGATAAGATTGCTTCCATTCTCTCTCCCAGACATTAATACAGTTAAAAATAGACTTATTTTCTGGCTCATATACACTGTTATGTACTAAAGTTGCAGGTCGGTACAGCATTCCAAACATCCTCATAGTCTCCTTCATTGCCACACTTTATTTCGTGATGTTTTATGTCCAAAGGGCATCTGAGCACAGCTTCAGATCTCAGCTCTGCAGTCTGGTGATGTGGGCAGAGAAGTACCTGGCTTGCCCACTGTTGGAATGGGATGGTCTTTAGGGGATCTCAGGAAGGGAGTGGGGAATAGGGGTTTGATCAGGACCAGCTGTCACTTCTGTCCTCAACTATTTCGCCAAAGTCTACAGTCCCGCAGAAGTACAAGTATAATAGGCTTATTTAGAGTGGGGGGGAATGTTGCAATTAATTAATGAATGTGGTGAATTTGTGAAAATGGCACGATGAATGTGGACAGATATACAGTCTATATTCCGTGATCATGGCATTGCAGGTGATAAAAAAACAATGCACTTAAGAAGAAAAGCCAACAGTTTGTATGACAAAACTGTAGGACAGCATTAAATCTGAAAGGTGTTTAAGCTCTTCAGAACGTGGTTTTAAATCCATAGTTCAATAGGAGTCCATGTTAAGGTGTACTTATTTACCATTATTATGCACGATAGTAGCTTAATGACTCTTTAGAAATAATTATAAGTCACTTATTAATGACTTATTCGTCACAAAAAATTCTCCAGCTACTAGACCATTAACTTAGAGTTCTCCCTCAATTACCTCCTAATTACTACTTAGTAAGTATGAGAAAGCTGTTATATATGAAATATGATTTTAATCTGCTTTGCTTATTTTGGCTCTTAAAAGGTGGTAATACCACACCAATAGTAATTTTCACATAATAGCGCTTAATAAATTTAGTGTACTATTAAATGATAAAGTGACTTAAAAAAAAAAAAACTCAAACAGTGTTCCTAATTCTATCACCCAATGTACTGTTATGATTAAAGAAAAGAACAAAAAAATCTCATACTGCAGTTTGGCATGGTTTCATCCTATTGTCTAAACAGCTTTGAAACAACCTAGCAACACTCTTCAGTCAGTATGGGCCTGGTTTCATCGCTGCTTCTTTGTGCATCAGCCAAACTGGGAACTCTGAGTGAAAAGAAAAATAAATAAATAAAAATAAAAATAATGTTCTAATGTTCCATTGCTCATGGTAGTCTTAAAGGTTTTTCAAATAGCTGGTAGTAGCTAGTATTTTAGTTGATTAACAGACCAAAAACAAAAAACTGTATAAGGGAGTAAAAGGGGACATCTGTAGAATAAACAACAATAAACAATGTTGTAGTATAGATTTATTTTTTGCAAAAAATGCATTTATTGTTGGTGATGACTAAACACCTGACTTCATTTTGAAATACAATTTGTTTTGGTTTCATCTTTGTCATGAAACAACTTCTATATTGCCATTTTTAATAACAAAGTAAACAAGAAAAAACAGAAAATATGAAATAAACTGGCAGTCATTGAAAGAAAATAAGTGTTTAACGTAAAACGAGTCAGGAAAATTCTAAAAGTTCAAATAAACCCTTTCCATATTGCCCAATTTAATAGTAACAGCTCTGCATCTGAGACTCTACAGCACACAAAAGTAGCATGCAGAGCTAATATTAAATACATCAACCATGTCTTCTCTTTTACTGGATTTCAATAAAAGGTTTTTATGCTTATTATTTATATACATATCTTTCTGGCGTGAAAAGCCTCTTGGATTTGAAGATAGTGAAAGAAAGACATAATATGTAAGTGATTCAGAAGGGATCATTAAAAGCAAGAAATGGATTAAGCGTGTCTGTGTTTTTAGACTATCTTTAATTATTATAATGTCAAACTTAAAAACATGAACAAAAATGAATTCACCAAATATATATATAGGTGTGACACATGTGAAAAGCCGAATGTCACTTTTTCAATGCTCTAAATGACAAATTACATAATATTCTCAGTGTAATTGTCCCAGTTTAACCTAAGTAGGTCTATGTACATTGCATAACTAAATCCAGTTAATAGCTCAAAGGCAAGGCTGCTGAAAGGATACTTTCACTACACGATCAGGTGGTTAGGTCAGATTCAGGTTGAGAAAAACAAAAAACAAGCCAAACTCTCTCCCATTACTTGAACATGATCTGATCGCTCAGAATGGCAGCCTTCTTTGTATTTATTTTCTTCCTAAAAGTTGCACCTTAACCGTGACAAAACAATGCCTCCCACTCCACAGCAGACCCACCAGGACCCCTTTGCTCTGGCCTGTGGGCTTGTTTTTTTTGTGTGCCAAACATGTACGCATCCACTTGTTGAGAGCCAAGCAAAGAATGACTCATTTGACCAACCTTTGTTTTTTCTCCACTTTGCAGTAAACCCATGTCTTTGTTCTTTGTGCTGCTGTAATCACAAACATGTCACTCATGGTGAAATAATTGGATTATTCATTGCAAAATGACCACAGTATCTCTCACTGCAAATGTCTTGACTGTTTTTGATGAAAAACGCTTTTACTCCCTCCACTGATATTTGTAATTGCAATTGTAAGCGTAATACATTCGCCTGTTCTTTTTTTGGTTTGTTTGTTTGTTTTTTTGTTGGGGGGGGGCTGCTTGTACTAAGCACTGTATAACTTATAAAGGTTTATCAAAGCCATTTTTAGTAAATCCGAGTACAGCTTCTGCTTTCTTTTATAGGACTAAAAAGTATGTTCCTTCATAAATGGCAAGATGACAAGATTCTGACACCTCCACGACAAAAGGATTATTCTCTCTTACTGAGTCAATATTGGCAGACAGCAAAGAATTCCTGTAATTTACACCTCAATATCATTATGTTAGTTTTTAGGCATTATTGAAAAAAAGAAAAAATCACAGAAATCTGCCCACAACATTGGAGCCCTCTCCAAAGTATACTCTCCAAGGAGTCAGAAGCTTATTATGAGTGGACTCCTTTAGAATAATTGATTGTATCTGACATGACGTGGAGGAAGCACGGCAGATTGATACTCTGCAGCTGAGATGTGATCAATCCAAATCAGAGACTGTGGGAGCGTTGATTCCTCTGCCAGAGTTTATTAGAAACAGCAAAGCTTCTCTGGAGAAACTGCATTTCTCCATAAACAGCTTGGACCTATTAGTATCTGGGAATGTAGATGAGCATGATGCCTCACGTCATCATACCTCAAAATATTCCCCGCACAACAGTTTGACAAAACAGAATGAAACATTGAGTTAAATGCTCACGTATGTTGTAGTGGGTGTTTAGGAAATAAGACTTGTGATTATCTACTAAGATTCTGTCTTAACAAACACACACACAAAAAAGATATGATTTGATGTACTTCACATTCTTACTAATGAATCAACTTTCGGAAATGGCATCCTCCAGATCTGAAAATTATGAGGAGTGGGTGTGAAATGGAATTCCTTTCCTAAGAGTACATAACCTTGGTGCAACTGGAAACTGAACTTGTTTTAAAGGTTGATTTTCTTTTTTCATCATTTATTTCACTGTGTATGACTTCTTTCTTCCACTCAAAGTATCTGATTGCAAGATGTTTTGTTAATATTTGATGGAAATATTTTTTTATGCCATAAATTGTCAGAGAATTATATCTTGACAATGATTTTATCAGTAATTTTGCATTCTTTCTTAGATACTTGTAATGCAACAAAGTTAGTATGCCTCAAATGGTGTGAGAGACCTTTCCTCTACCTTCAAACTTCTGTTTGCTATGTAAATAAAGTGTTAGGCATGTGTTGAAATGCAAGAAATAAATGTTATGTGGTATGTTCTCGGTGTGAGGCAGTAAACAGCAGATGGTAAGCAGCGCCACTTTAGCGCTATGGATTTTATTTAGCTACCCACCTGAATGACCTGCATTGAGCTGAGCAGCTGATGTGGAGGGAAAAAAAAGTAAGAGTTAACTGTTTGCTCGTGTTTACTTCAGTTCCACTAGACTGCAAGGCCAGAGGAGTCATTTGCAATGCACAGTAAAATTAGCTTGCTTATCAGTGTTTTGATTTCCTTCCCGCCTCAACATCCAACTGACATTTTAGACGTACATGGTCCATGACTGATTCTCAATCAAAAGCACAATAACAAACTACCTGGCTTATGTGCTTTCCCTCGCTTTTTAATTAAATGTATGATGACAAGCAATGAGCGTGATTACAATAATAGCTGCTATGTTTGTGTTTTCAAAAAAAGTAACCTTGAACACTGTATAACTGTCCTTTCAATTGGATATGCTCCAAAGATTGCCAGGGAGACGCTGCAGCTAATGTCCATACAGTAGGACGTCGGTTGTTTCAAGGTGATTCGCTGCGGTGTGTATCTGAACTTTTTTTTTTTTCTGCATGGCGATGTTGCTCTATTAGACCACCTACTGGACTTTGGAGTTTAATGGCAGACAGACCTGAAGTCCTTGAAAGGTTAAAAAAAATCTTTAGCCATTTATTACTGGAAGGGGGAAGTGTGGAAAGTGATTGAATATAATGAAAACTAATACTCTTTCTGGTCACTATGCTATCTGTAGATATGTTTAATATCCCATTACAGGCCCAGAAGTAACCACAGTTCTATACTGTCAAGAGACAAACATAATCCGGAGGGAAATTACCCATCAGGAAGGCAATACTGTTACTGAGATGCAATTACCAGGCCACTTGTGAGACTTTCAGCCCAGTATCCGTGGGTACATGTGTGTGGTCGATATGTGCATAACAGCTCTTATGTCTAGCAGAGTAAATTGGATTCTTTGCTGGAGAACAGTTAATTTAGAATATGTCCAAGATGCAAATGATTGATGTGACTATATCGTTACAACTGTAGGTTTGTGGTGCAGGGCAGCCAAATGGAAAAAGAATATTGCAGGGAGAAGGAAATAGCTTTTATCCCAGAATTATGGGGAAATTTCTCCACTAAATCAGTGAGTCTCCAGATGAAATAATTTGGATTTTGGTCGGTTGTTCGTACATTCATTTCCAAGCAAACATTGCTGAATTTGGAAGGAAGCAGCTTTCTACGTGCTTGGATTCTGCTTCTTTTTTACATTGTATTACACAGCTCCTGTGCTTGTATTCGTTAGTAGTTAAATAATCTGCATGTCTCACAGAGGATTTAATGTACCAATTTAGCACTGAATCACATAGCCTACAAACAAAGAAAACAGTACGGATTGGAATGAACATCAGTGTAAACATTTGATAAGGGTTTGCTTGAGGCGATTGCTATGCTTTATTACTGATACAAAAATAAAAGCTGCAAAAACAAGAGTTGCCTCTGTGCATTTGATATACTTGCCTCTGCACTGGCCTATCCTGCAACTCAGAGATGAAACTCATAGTATTGGTGGCAATAGCACATGGCTTCCTGCGACTCCCTGGATAAATTCATCAAGTCAGGGACATTTCAACTGTACTGCAAATTATCACCTTGAATCTGAGAATTAATCACTGCTGCTTTAAATGATCGGTCCCTAACCTTAAATGCAGCAGAAAGAGCAAAAGAAAAGAGCTGCCTGCACCCATTCCAATCTTCTCCTGCCAGGGAAGTGCATGTGCATTAGAAATAAAACTGCCTGCACAGAGTGTGAGCCTAGCATGCATAATAAATGTATGACAAAACAATACCCCAGGCACCCCAGTATTAATGATATGCAGTGAACTCATTATTAAAGTTCCAAAACAGCTCCTGGAGTAACACAGATGGAGTCAATTAAGCAATGAGCATACTTGCTTTCCTGCTGTTTCATCTTCCTTCTTTTATCTCTTGCATATTACTCTATGGATGTAATTAGCTGTATGTTTCTCCTCACAACATAATGTCCAGTGATAATAACGGTTATTTTCTCTTGTAATTTCGAATAATGCACTGCTTAGTAAATGTACCAGATTTGCTTGCACCTTGTCCTTGGGTATATTATTTGCACTGGAAGAGGTGTTGAGGGTAATATCATGCTAAGCTGTTTTTTTTTTCCTCTGCTGTTTCTGTTCCCAGAGACCTGATGCCTTCAACGCTGGAGGGGCAGATCACCATGGAGAAGACACCAAGCTACTTTGTGACTAACCATGCCCCCAAGCGCATCCACTCCATGGCAAGAGACATCAAGCTTATTATTGTCGTGCGTAATCCTGTCACTAGAGCCATTTCAGACTATACACAGACTTTGTCCAAGAAACCTGATATCCCCACCTTTGAGGTTCTGGCTTTTAAGAACCGGACGCTGGGTCTTATAGATGCCTCATGGAGTGCGTTGCGTATAGGAATATATGCGCTTCACCTGGAGAGCTGGATGCAGTATTTCCCTCTCTCCCAAATGCACTTTGTCAGTGGAGAGAGGCTCATTGTGGATCCTGCTGGTGAGATGGCCAAAGTGCAGGACTTCTTGGGACTGAAACGGATTGTAACAGACAAACACTTTTACTTTAATAAAACTAAAGGATTTCCATGTCTAAAGAAGCCAGAGGACAGCAGCACTCCCAGATGCCTTGGCAAGTCTAAAGGGAGAACTCATCCTAAAATTGACCCGGATGTGATTCGGCGGCTGCACAAGTTCTACAAGCCCTTTAACATGATGTTCTACCAAATGACTGGTCAGAACTTTGAATGGGAGCTGGAGGAGGACAGTGAAACTCGTAGCTCTCAGGACTAGCATGGCACGGCTCAGCCACACCACCAGCCTTCTCACTAAAACTAATCTTGTCCGGCTTCATCTTCAGAGAGTGCTTGAGCACGCCAATCAATCATGGCTGTCTTTGCAGTGTCTGTACCCATTAGCAAGAGTTTACTGACATGCTTTTTCTTGATGATGGCAGATCATTATTGTATATACTAAACATAAAATATATTTATATTTGTGTAAATGAGATGATTTATTCCTTTTGGGTTTAAAGCATAGAACTGATATAAAAAAAAAAAAATCATGTTGACTATGGCAATGCATGCGATGAGTTAAGTGTCCTTACCTCATGAGCCCTAAGGGTAAACTCTGCCTGTTTCTTCTCCCTTTACTTTCCTGCAGTTTGTTGCCCTCACGCCCACTCACCAGCATTCAGTACAAAAAGATATTCTATTTCAATGGCTAATGCCATGAAGCGTTCTGTATTTTTTCTTTTAACAGAGTTCTGCTGCTTTATAAGAGAGAGAGAAAAGAGGACATGATAGACATAGTACTATAATCCTTTGACATGTGCTCATCTTTTCAGTTGTCTATATCTGAGTGGAGACAATCTTTTTAAGTTTACCAAAGTGTTAATTTACTCTGTGTCACTGTTATGGTTGATCTGCACTCATTAATTGCACACATATTCAGTACGAGAGAAAATGTACAGTGGCCATCATTCAATAATTGGATTGTTTCACTGCACAGTTGAACATTAGCATACTGACGACCATGCGCTCCAGTGTGGTGCACTATGAGTGGTTTTGGTATTACAAATGAATCTGTTTTCTCTTTGTGCATCAAACAAGTCTGCATCTAGACAGAAGAAAAAATTTGGTGCTGCCAAAGCATTCCCAAAAATAACAGTTGACTTTTGTGGTCCTGCTTGCCTTGTGACCCTCCTCTTGTCACAGTAATACATGTCAATGAGGGTGAAGAAAAACACCAGAGGACCGAGCAGAAGTTTGTTACCAAACATCTGCTGCTATGCAGTCTTCTGTCGTTAGAGATTAATGGCGTGTTAAATAAACTGCTGCTGCTGTTGGAACAATGTCAATGTCAAAGAGAATTTGCTGTCAAGAAAAAGCTACATACATGCCCAGGTAAATTACCAAGCCATTACTGTATGTGCTTAACTTGAATGGGATAACTCATGCCAGTCAAATGTGCTGTAACTAGACGTTTTACTAGCAAACACTTAATCACACGATCAGCAGTGCTAACTGATTGAATGCTTGTATCAGATATTACAGGCTTTTGCTGTGAAATGTTAATTTACTCATACAATGAAATAACAACATGACCCATCATCTTTCCTTTATTATTTTCTGATTTTGCATAATCTGCTGTGCGTCTGTCTGTTGTCTCTGGACTTTTCATCAATTGAGACAATCAATACAGCCAATGAGTCAATAAATACAGTCTGCTACACATCACTGGTTGCTACAGCTATGATGCATTGCTCTGTTAATCTTCCCTGTTCTCCTGCCATGGATGGTTGGATTGGTTCGCTCTCTGTAGACCTCTCTGTCACCCAGGGGAAGCCAGCACCAGCAGCTACTTACACAGAGCAATTGATTCAATCAAAGTAAGCACTATACTGCCCTTTGTAGCACCAAGCCTGAACACTTACCTCTGAGTCTCACTATCCCAGAGTCACAACTTCCACTTTGAGGCTTTTCTGTGCAGCCATCCCTTGGTGTTTTCTTGACAATGTCTCTGCACTTTTACCTCCCCCCTTTCTATCTATTTCTCTCTCCTCACACATGTCATCCTCCAAAGCTGTGAAGTGTGTTGGCTGTTTCACGATGGTGAGGCACTGAATAAAGATAAGTGAACTCCAAGCAAGAAATGCTAATCACACAGTTAATAAAAGCCCTTATCATCATTTATTTATTCACATTTTTGCTAAGCTTAAGAACAAGCATTATCCAACTTCCAAGCCAGACAGTCCCTCCCACTCAGTGTACAGATGCTCAAAGAAATCCACAGAAAGCACCCTACAGGGTTATTAGGACAGATGACGACTCCATTTTACATCTTTGAATATGCAGCCGTGTTGTCATTTGCATTTCCAGGATCGCACACTTAAGGGAATTCCTTTCCAAAGTGAAAACTTGGATCCAGTTGCTCATTAACAGAAGCGCTCACACCTTTTTTTTTTTGTATCTC
This sequence comes from Etia nguti, assembly GCA_015106755.1. Classification (NCBI taxonomy): domain Eukaryota; kingdom Metazoa; phylum Chordata; class Actinopteri; order Cichliformes; family Cichlidae; genus Etia; species Etia nguti. The sequence continues at coordinate 14,991 of VUQG01013740.1, read as the reverse complement.
TTGCTTGTTTTAGGTACAGGAGGAGCACTGTGATACATCCGGCAAGGCTTACCATGCATGAAAGACATGCTAAGCTGTCCTTCATGTGTTCCTCCCACTGGGGGTCATGCTGTGTTAATGTGGTTCCACAGTGTTTCCAGCTTCAAGTAAAGAAGATTGTGATGATAAATGAGCGTCACCTGCTCATCAAACTGTCACTGCTTAAGTGCCATCATTTCGGAAATGAGGTACAAATTCATATTTGTCAGACATTACTGAAAATTTGGCAGGAAGTTGAAACAGTGCTTTGAATAAAAAAAAAAGAAAAGAAAGAAAAAAGACTTGGACGTACCAACAAATGTTTTCGCAATAGCCTTTTGTGTGTTTGCTTTTTGGCTGAAGGGCTTTAATCTTTGCATGCTTAAGTGCGAAAGTATGTATTCACTTTTCTGTTTTATGAGCTCCAATTATATACAGCATAATGGAAGGGTGCAGAAAATAAGCTCAGTCTGAAAAAAAAACATACAGTGTTAATAGTTTGCTTGCAGAAACATGGGTGTTTGAAGAGAAGTCTCCATTACTACCAACTAATTGGTTTTTCACTTCATTTGAGTGAATGATCACCAGCTGTGTAAAGAGGCACAATAGTGTCAACTCTGACAACTTAGCACTCCTCCACTCTGAGTAACTCTCTAATGTAGTCTCTTAAATTGCTCATTTTAATGCCCACTGACATTCACATTAGTAAAGGACAGATTCATTTGGGAATTTAGTTTTAGAAAAGGTTTTAAAATCTTTTTTTTTCTTTTTTTTAAAGCAACTTGTTTGCTAATTGTCAACAAGCAATAAAGGTTTTTCAGCAACTGCAAAAGATCAACAAAAAATGCGGAAAATTAGATGGAAGTTTACATCGTGGTAATTTTTATTCATTTTTAGTGAAATAATTCATCTACAGTGCAATCGTATTTGCATGGAAATGTCCCCAGTGTGGTTTAGGCAGTCACTGATTTGAGATGCTACCCATGTATCTGAACCTGATTCTGCATCTGATTACTAAAGTAAGGATTGCACAAAATCCCTCTCCCATTCTCTACAGTCATGTATTTTTTTAAACACTATATGTTTTCAGATGGATATAAGGGGTGGGTCAGACAGTGAGAACAATCAGTTGCCAAGGACACCCCATACTATAGTAACCGAACATACCAGCACATGCAGTTCAAACATGACGTATGTTTCTTTAGCAATAATCCTACATTTCCATCTGAAATGTATGAAAGTGTTGCCCTGTATTGTGGAGAAGAAATTATATTCCCACCCATTTCAGTCGAAGCTGGTGCTGAAGCTCGCTCTGAAGTTGCTGTAATAATCATTTCAAGTCAATAACAAAAGGGCAAAAATTATTACAGAAAGAGTGTTCAATCACACATGGTTCCAATATCCTGAGATCAACAGTTCCTGCCATTTCCATACACCAGAATCAGTGCTGGCAATTACGACCAATCATTTCATCTAATGCCGCTTTCGAAATCAGGAACTTCCTCCTAACCACCTCAGCAGAGAAAAAGCATCTTCTCATAAATCTTGACTCAAAACCCGTTCTCCTCTCCGTGCTGTGATGGGTGATTTTCAATCCCTGCTGCCCCAACACATTCTCTGTGTCTGCCTCCTCTTGCGCGCAATCCTGTGTGATGCTTTTTACAATGACTCAGATATGAATCATCTTCTGTTTTTTGCAACTGTCCACTTTATTACATATTCTCATGTTTACCATGGAGAAATTGTTAAAAAAAACGACAAACACTTTTGATTCGTGGCACTTTAGCAAAAACAAAAAGTGACAAGTAATTGAATCTAAAAGTCAGGGAAGTCTAGTAGAGTATTTTTACCACCGTGCTGTTGTTTGTTATTAATTCAGCTTTCCGAGCTCTGTTAATTGATACTGTCCTTTCAGTGCAGGTATTGTGTGTCGTGTAAAAAGTCCAGATGAGCAAAGACGACTTCAAAAGCAAAAAAATGCATTTCACTATTAGTGCTCACAGTTATCATCACCAATTAAACAGTAATCACTGACAGATAAACATGTTGATATTGTAGACCAATAAATTAGGCATACATAATTAATGTATGTTTAATGAAATTGGCAGAAAATCACATTGCCTTCCCAAAGTCTGCTATGGTAATGCACAGTAATCCAGTTGCAAGTGAATACTATTAACCCAGTGGTTTTCCCCCTACCCATCATTTATTAATGCTCACAATAACACCAACAACAACACTCAGACACAGACACACACACACACACACACACACACACAGTTTTAAGTTAACTTATTTTTGGTTGTGTTGCTGTTTAAAATAAACAATGAGCAAGAGTGTAAAACGATGACATGACCCAGAGCAGCAACTTCTATTCTAATCAGAGATAGCCAGGTGACTGCAGTCATATAACTGATAGGAAAAGCTAAAGAAAAACAACAACTCAATCATACAACATTTTAAAGACAACTTTGAACAAGAAATTATCAAGCCATGCCAGTAAACAGAAGAAATTAAAATAAATTTAATATATATGACACTGAAATATTTCTGCTTCAGGCCCAATAGATACTAGGTTTTCTGCAGATACTCTGGTCTTTCCTGCTACTTAACAAGCCACACCTGGTCTTTATCTACTTGTTACCAAATGTATCTCAGTGAAGATCAGAAGAAGGATCAAAAATGTAGAGACTAGCCCTGCGGGAACAGACCTGAATGTCTAGACTTCAGGCCAGTGCAATGGATCATTTTGAAATCTGGCAACTTCACAAGGTCTTTTTAAAGGTCTTTTTTCCTCTGTCACTTGGATTTGAGGACATTTCATACAGAAGAAGTATAAGCAGCAATATTATAGACCAGTTTTTCAAAGTGTGGAAAAAATAAATACATATGTCTATGGCTTGGAGAACTTTGAATCCTTTCCCAAACAAGACTAGTTATCCTGAAGCACACCCCAAATTAATATTAGGTAACATGTTTTAGCAGGTGTAAAACTGTGTTCTTCAGGTAGTAAGAAGAAAAACAGATTAAATAGATTTTGATTCTGATAATAATAAACCCCCAACAGGCAATAAGAGTAGGCCTGAGGCAGCCACGTCACAGTTGGATTGAGCTGTATTATATGCCGGAGCCAAGCTTTAGTGCTAATTAATATAAAGACTGCAGTGTTGGCTGAAGGAATGTGATAAGCTGTTGTCAAGCCAAAGGACAAATAAGCAAAAATCAATTTTATAAAATAGTAAATTTTGAAGCAACTTGTTTTAAAAAGAGGCCAAGTATGGCATTAACAATGTGATGTTTGTGTTAACAAGCAAACTGAGAAGATGTGTGATTAGTAGTGAGAGCTGCTTCTTTCCTAAACTGAACAGTTATTTGGTTTGAGGGAGTGCTGAAATCACTAATGGGAAGATTTCCCTTAAGAAATTTGGATCTCGGCAGACAGTTTATGAATACTGAAAACAGAGAAACATTTGCATAACTGGAGTCGTTCAGACCGGTAAAAGGAAATTAAATGGATTTTTAAATGATCCTATTGGTGCAGCTTTTCAGACAAACATTTGAGTTGGTATGGAACACTATTTGGAAGGAACAAGTCCAATATTTAGACAAAATAGGGGGAAAAAAGCCAGTACGTTTAAGTATATAAGTGTACGTATAAGTAAAAAGCTTAAACTTGTACCTAAATTTGATACTAGGTGGCTGGTTTGACTTTAATATTTACACAAGACTGGTATTGTTTTTTTATACTAAGTATTCATTATATATTTATTTAGAGGACAAGAATATTGGAAATATAGGCTTAAAAGTATTGAAAAATTTCATTAAATAAATGCATTTTTTAACATCAAATACTTTGTGAAAACTACCTGTACACCCTAGCTTTGGAAAAGATCATTTTAAACAAAAAAATACTGATGGCCCCTCAGCATCCTGGTTGACACACCTATGGAAACAATTTCAAAATAGCTCAGGCATCATTTACACAGACCAAGAGAGTGATTAGTGATTCCTCCTGCAGCCTGCGCTCGCTAGGCAGAACTTAGTATACCCCAACCAGTTGGTGAGCGGTTGCTGGAGGTTGCTGGCAGTTGCTGTGAAATTAATTGCTAATGCCTCAGTTGGGTACGCCTAGAGATGTGTCAGTCACCCCCTGGAATCCACAGGTTGATATGGAAAAAAATGCATATTCACTGGTTGGTGGAAGTTGCTCGGAGTCACTAGGTGAAATTTATGGTAAAGAAATAAAATATCTTTAGGATTTGCTTTGACTGCTAGCAGACTGCTTTGGTCGCACAGTTATAGTTTGCATGGAAGATGTCAATTTGTGTGCAAACACTGTTCAATTACCACTGAACGTGTTGATTGCAGGTAAGGCGCAATTTTTACTTTGAGGCCAAACATTCTCTGTTTCCAGTTTGTGTCACAGTTGGGTAGTTTTATGCTGCTCAGGATGCTCACAGTGGCTGTAACGGGTTCCAAAACAACGTGTTACTGCAATTACATTACATTTTTTGTTTTCGCAATTTTGTAAGGCATTTCTGTGCTAAATTCAGTAATAACATTACAGTTACAATTATGTCATTGTTTTTCAGGCTTTCAGGTTTTTCCAGTTATCTATGGCCTGGGCAGATGGGGGAGCTGTTTTCAGAAGAGCTATGAGCATTATTTTCAGTGACGAGCAGTCAAATTTGAAATCTCGATTTTTACCTGTTCCTGTTCTTAAAGTAGAATAAAGTAGTCTCTTTAGGTTGGTTTTGAACTTCAGCTCTCTTTTGTTGATGTTGAGTTTATATGTAAAAAGTAAAAGAAAGATTGCATGTCTGTCATCACTATGATAGGGATTTGTGTTGGCGTCTGGAACTGTAGCAATCATCTAGCGACTGCCAACAACCACTCACCACCTGGTCAGGGAATACGCATGTTTTTTCCTTGGCAACCAAAAGTTGCCAGGGTGTCGCTAATTGGTATATAAGCTTGTGTGCCTGGAGCCATAGTTGCTGCTAACCTCCACTGTTGATCATTTACATATATAGATATAAATGCAAAGTGATGCTGAAATGACCAAAGGAACTAGTAGCCTTAGATTACAGTGGTAATTTCTGCCTGATAGATTCAATTACATTACAACTGTATAGCACCATATGGATAACAGTCAGGGCGGGGTAGCCAGAAAAAAGAGTGGACCCAGTATTCTGACTCAGACGGAGGTGTAGTAACATGTAGCGTGAACTTGGTAACAGGATTTTAGACAAGAGCTGTGGCTAGGGCGAGAGTTTGGGGCAGCAGCTGAAAACCAACAGCAGGCTCTGCAGAAGATTTTCAGCACAGGTATCGAGGCATAGGGTTTGGTGGTCTTAGTCACTGTTAACAGAGGGAGAGGGTCAGGTGGAGTACTGGTATAGAGACAGGTAAATGTATGCTTGTGCTGCTCTGTCTTACTTGCAATCCAGGAGGCAAAGGTGCGGGGCAAAAGGACTGACGATGAGGTCCGGGTGAGTGTCTGTTTGAAGTGAATCCAGGGAGCCCAGACATCCAGAGAGTCCGAAGTGGCGTAGGCAGGGGGGCAGGCAGTGACATGAACAGCGACCGTGATTTAATCAGAAGACCAGCAACCAGGGAAACATGAAACTAAAAAGGTGGTAGATGATCCAGGGGTTTCTACAATCACAGGAAACAAACAGTATATATATTGTAAGCTTAACTTGACAGGCGGCAATAATGAAGGTTAGCGGACGTTCTGCCAATGACTCATTGAGAGCGCTGGTCTTTATATATATATATATATATATATATATATATATATAGCCATGGTGATTAGTAGCAGGTGTGGACAATGAACAGGTTGTCGAGGCTCCACCCAAGAGCGGAGACCAGCACCTGGTGAACAAAACACAGCCACTCACCCGGACCATGACAGATATCTAAAAACTAAAACTGCAAAAATGGTTACAATAAAATGAGCTTTCTCACGACAGAAAAAAGAAGATCAAAATTTGATATGTGATATTTTTAAAAAAAAAACAAACAATAAAAAAAAAAACCTCAACCTACAGTCTGCAACTAATGTAAAATTTCAGCTCTGTTGAAGATTCAATTTGACTGTGTTACTTTGAAGTGCTGTTCAAATGAAGAATTGATACATGAATCAACCCATCTCCAGAGTCTACTCTAAGTACTGTCTTACTCCCTGCCAATTATTAACCCAGTACCATTTTCCACAGAGACATTATTTCACGCATATGAATCACTACTGGTGGGATATGCTGATAGTTTAGCTCTTTAAAACTGCAAAAAATAGGATGGTACAAAAAACAACACAAAATTAAAAAAAAAAACCCTGGAGTCTTCTCAAAAAGAATAATGTTGCAACTTTTAGATGTAGGAAGGAATGGCATTGTCTTCCAAACATTAAATATAAAGCTAAACACCACGCTTTTTTTCAATCATTATCCATGGTTATTCATTTCGAAATTATATAAGAGGGGGGAAAAAATTTTATATGAAGGAAATGTCATTCTACTCCAAATCATTCTTTCATTGGCTGCAACCTTCAGCATTAGGGATCACTCAGTGAAGGCCATCTGGTCAAGGGCTTCAGTAACAGATGCATTATTTTTCAAATCAATACCACCGCATCCCAGAAAGCACTGCTTTGAAAGAAGACTAATTTTGTTATCAATCCGTGTAGGTAATGATCCCATTAATTCAGTGTTGATTCATTTTCAGCTGAGTGGATATTAACCTTTTGCCAGTAATCATTAATTTTCTGTGGGAGAGGTGTGGTATGTTGTGATTGGAGCGCCATAAACAAACCAATTAATAGGCTCCTGACTTTAGAGGTCCTTCATGATGTCCAGCTGACTTCTTAGACTCAAATGATCGATTTATTGATCCCTTTACACCTCAACCACAAGGACTGCTAATCTCTCGCCCCGCATGGTAAATTTTGCAGAAGTGACAAGGGGGGTTATTTGTTCTGTTTTGCCGAGCCATGCATGCAGTTTAAATTATCATGCTCTGAATACTCATAAGTTTTTAGTCAGGGATTACTGTGCAACACCTGGTCACCACATCCCAGCGTGCCTCAAAGTAAGTGCAGTTAAACTGAGGGCACTAATTATAATCCTTTTAAAGTTAAAACATTTAAAGTGTTTAATTTCAAAAAGCATCCTTGTTATCTTCCACATGTTTATACACAGTAAATTCGCATACACTGTCATTACATTACAGCTATTCATGCACACTCTTGCATAGTAATTAAACTTACCTCTGAAGTGAATTTCTTAAAATATGACTCTCTGACAACTCCGTGTATGAAAACCCTAATGTTCATGGCCATGTGAGTTTAAGCTCACACTGTGGATCTTTGCTTGGGATTCACCCTGCATTTCAATTTTGGATATTGCCTAATGTAATGCTGTGAATAACATTTAATGTGTGTTCCTTCAGTTCATATGTGCCACACTTCAGCTTATGGGCTTCCCATAAGAAAATCGCACTCACTCATTTTTTACTGACTCTCATGAAAGGCAGCTACAGCTAACAGGAGTCCAGTAAATCCTGCACCAAGCAGGGAGATTTACAGAAACAAGGCAACTGGAGAAAAGGGTCCATAAACTGAATGTGCCATGAATGCTAAGGTCTGATGTATTGCTGTAAAGTTTAGTAGGTATTGGTAAATCCAACATTCTGGTTGTACGTGCAGAAGAAAAAGTTTATTGAATAAACTGATTTTTCCTTTTGCAATAAATTATTTAAATGTGTGCAAAGTTTGAAGAAGATGAGAAACACTGTGTACTGTTTGTCTGATTTTAAGTCATAAAAAGAGACGATAGCTTAAAGGAATCAGATCACAGTGTTTGGGTGGAAGAAGAATTGTCTGCGTAGGTAGAAGAAAGAAGTGAGTGTGTTGCTTAACAGCAAGAATTAAGACAGGCAGAAAGTTTCACACTTCAGGGAATCAACACCCAGTGGCCCATTGTCTGGCACTAATGAGGGTATTGTGTGTATGTGTGTGTGTGTGTGTGTGTGTGTGGGGGGGGGGGTTAGAAATTTTATGTATTTGTTTTCCAAATATTTTGCAACTTAAACATATTATATTTCAGGAGGAAAAAGATAAAGGGGAAAATATTATGTAAATATAACTGTTTTGAAAAAATGACTTAAAGTAATGGTCTGTCAGAAATGTGGAGGTATGGCACAGACGACACAGGAACTCTAACTTTTCGCTCTGACTTTATTCATCTCCACATAACTGAACACAATTTTGCCACACACTCGAAAAACCCCTCCCAGCAACCTTGGTGTGAGTGGAGCCCCCTAGTTGCCCCCCACACATCCAAACAACGATCCGAGCCCACCGCTGGCCCTTCAAGTGCCAGCGGGCTCTCAGAGAAAGAAGTAGAGTACAACAGCCCGGCTGCCGTTTGGCGGCCGCGGCGGGGTGCCCGGGCCAGCACCACGGGATCATCCTGCAGAACGTGCGCAGGCTTAAGCCGGTCCACCGACAGCACCTCCTGCCGACCCCCGAAATCCAGAAGGAAATGCTTGTGGCCTGGCTTAAGAACTCTATTCGGGCCGTCATAAAGCAGACGCAAGGGAGGCTGATGAGCAGCGTGCCTGACGAAAACAAACCGAGGGGAGTCCAACGACCTCAGAACAAAAGCGTCGGGCAGGCAGTGGTGCACGGGGCCAGGAACAGAAAAGGAACCCCAAGGGGAATGGAGAGACAGCACGGGGGCATCCAAACATGGGGGAGGGCTCTCAGGCAAAAATTCCCCGGGAACCCGGAGGGGCTGGCCCAGGACCAGTTCAGCCGGAGACACCCCGAGGTCCTCCTTAACCGCGCTGCGCAACCCCAACAAAACCCAGTGAAGATGGTCGACCCAGTTGCCACCCGTCAAGGAAGCCCGGAGCGCGGCCTTGAGTGACCGGTGAAATCACTCACAGATCCTGTTAGACTGCAGGTGGTACGCCGTAGTACGGTGGATCTTGACCCGCAGGCCATCAGCCATGGCGGACCTAAGCTCAGAGACGAACTGGGGGCCCCTGTCCAAGGTAATGTCAGCGGGAGGACCAAAACGCGAAACCCACGTCGACACAAACGCCCTGGCTACCACCTCCGCATTAGTGGACGCCAGGGGAACCGCCTCCGGCCACCTGTTCGTGCGATCCACCACAGTCAAAAGGTGCGTGAAACCCTGTGACTGCGGAAGAGGGCCGACCAAATCGACATGCACATGGTCAAAACGCCGACCAGGGATGCGGAAATGTTTGAGGGGTGCCTGAGTGTGTCTGTGGACCTTCGAGCGTTGACACGGGACACACGCCGCGGCCCAGCTTTTCACCAATTTCCGCAGGCCCGGCCAGACGAACCTGGCGCCAACCAGCTTGACCGAAGGCCGGACGCCAGGATGAGAGAGGGCATGGACGGAGTCGAACACACGACGGCGCCACAAAAGGGGAACGTCACACAGCAAACGCAGACCGCCATCCCACACCGGCGTGTCCTCCAGCACGAGACTCGCCTGCGTGGATCGGAGGGCCAGGACCTCCGGGTCGGTACGCTGCTCAGCGGCCATGGCTGCGTAGTTGACACCGACATATATGGGAGAGACCAACACGCGGGACAGACAGTCAGCGACCCAGTTGGACTTACCGGCTACGTGCTGAATGTCAGTAGTAAACTCCGAAATGGCGCTGCTGGCGCGCTCTCCAAGGGTCGGAAACCTTGGACATGGCCAAAGTTAAAGGCTTGTGGTCAACATAAGCGGTGAAACTGCGACCCTCGAGGAAAAAACGAAAATGTCGCGTGGCGAGGTGCAGACCCAACAACTCCCTGTCGAAAACACTGTACTTGGGCTCGGTGTCCCGGAGCGTACAGCTGAAAAAGGCGAGAGGCTGCCAGACGCCGGAGACCCGTTGCTCCAACACGGCTGATCTTCGCTGACGGAAACGGATGAGCCAGCAGGGCAGCGTTGGCCAGCGCTGACTTCGCCGCAGAAAACGCGCGGACGTGTTCTGGGGACCAGTCAACAGGATCTTTAGCCGTTTTGCCTTTCAAAGCAGCGTAGAGCGGTTGCAGGTGGGCAGCTCCGGGGAGAAAATGATTGTAAAAACTGATCATCCCCAAGAATTCCTGCAACGCCTTAACCGAGGCGGGACACAGAAAAGCCGCGGTGGCCTGGACCTGGTCCGGCAGCGGAACCACACCATCAGCGGAAATGCGGTGTCCCAGGAAATCCAGGATCGGTAACCCGAATTGGCACTTGGACAGGTTGATGATCAGGCCATGCTCCGCCAAACGCTGGAAAACCTGGTGCAGATGAGACTCGTGCTGGCCCACCGAGCAGCTGGCCACCAATATGTTGTCCAGGTAGACAAAAACGAAAGGCAGCCCGAGCAAGACAAAGTCCATCAGGCGCTGAAAAGTCTGTCAGGCACCTTTCAGCCCAAACGGCATACGGAGAAACTCGAACAAACCAAAAGGGGTGATGACGACAGTTTTAGGGGCGTCTTCAGTGCGCACCGGAACCTGGTGATACCCCCATACCAAGTCGATTTTTGAAAAAACCGAGGTCCCGGCAAGATAGGCAGAAAAATCCTGAATGTGGGGAATGGGGTAACGGTCGTTCTCCGTAACGTTATTCAAACGCCAAAAATCCCCGCGCTGCACAATGCCCAAGCGTTCCATGGCCGCGAACTCCTCCCAAGCGACGGACAGCTTCGCGGGGTCGAGGCGGCGCACATGCAAACACCGGGGGCCTGATCGTGGGAATATAATGCTCAAGCCCGTGCTTCATCACCGTGTTGGAGAAATTAGGGACGGACAGCGACGGAAACTGCAACAGCAAACGCTGATGACACAGGAACTCAAACTTTTCACTCCGACTTTATTCATCTCCACATAACAACTGAACACAATCGCACCACACACTCGACAAACCCCTCCCAGCAACCTCGGTGTGAATGGAGCCCCCTAGTTGGCCGCCACAATGTAATATTTTATAGAAGTATATTGTACCCTGTAGTTATTTGAAAACATAATGTTTGGCATAAATTCCCTGACAGATGGACAAGAAGACAAGGGAAGCTATAGTGTAGGGGGAAAATACAGGCAAAACGTAAGTTGCTCCATAGTGGATTTGCATTAATGAAATATAAATGAGAGATAAATATGTGGAGATAGGTTTCCCACCATATTAAATTGAACCCCAATCAAAGTTGAACAATGAGGCTGACAGCTGCATCTTTTCATCCTGTTTGATCGCTCACTCTCTCATCTGGTCACGACAACTGCTTACATTTTCTATCAGCACTAATCTAGCCCCTAATTGTTGGTGTATGATAAACTATCCACTTCTCCAGTAGCAGTCTATCAGTCTGGAGATAGTGTTTGAAGGAGTATGCTTGACCCCGCAAGTGGCAGGTACATTTCTTAGGTTGTGTAAAAGCATCACAGCTCTGAATGAAAATGGGGCCTGAATCATGACTTGAGGCCTTGGGAGATGAAGAAACTTCACATCTGGTATGCAGTTTTTCTTTGACAAGATGGTTGAACTAAGGATCAAGTTATTCCTCCACCTTAAACCACTACTTTTTTTTTTACATCTTTTTTAATTCAAAATGTTCGTGCATTTTCTTTTCAACTCAAACTTTTTATTCCTGGTCTCATAAAAGTGAACTTTAACAGACTTAATGCGTTTTTACGATGTATAATGATTTTGCCTGTACATGCAGTAGGTTCGTTATCAAACTGACTGGGACTTGCTATTAAAATTAATGCAGTTTAAAGCTGTGAAACAGTCTTGTGGTAAATGTAGTAAATATAAGGAAGTGTGCATTCAGCAACAGAAACAGCTGTCAATCTAGATATTAGCAATCAACTCTTAACCAAATAAAAAAAACGGTACTGTGCATTATATATAATTTCAAAACATATCACTGTTAGTCTGTTCTCCTTTTTCATTCTCCGTTGAAAAAAAATGTTAGTAGGATTACTTCCACTCTTGCTTTATTTCTTGGTTGTTTAGTCTCTGTCAATGCTGAGAGTTTTGAAATACACTTTAAATAAAAATGTGATTATTTTCATTGGAACAATATAAAGCCAATGATGACTCTGATTCAATCTTTTAGATGGTGGCAGCACGTCAATATGTTTGTTCACTGGACTGAATCTGTTGCAGCTACTGCATGCCAATGCTGACAATGCATAAATGATGCAGGACTCAAACTCATGTCAGATTTTTGCCTCAAGCAATCCAACTCCTAAGCAGAACACTTGAAGAGCAATACTAAAATGAAAAAAAAGATGGTTAGCGCATGAAAACATCATTAGTCTCCAACTAGCATCCTTGCTCTTCCGAAAAACATGCTTGTTTATAGAGAAATTTGTTATAAGATAATAGTTTTTAGCATCATGAAGGTATCAGATGTTGCCAACATGCTAAATAACAGAAAAGATGAATACTACAGCCTTTAAAAACACGGTAACCAATGTACACTAACTTGCTACTTTATTAGGTACATGCGTTCAAATATTTTTTTAACGCAAATATCTAATGAGCCAGTCACTTTGTAGCAACCCGATGCATTTAGGCATGTAAACAAGGTTTAAAACAACCTGCTGAAATTCAAGCCGAGCGTCAGAATGGGGAAGAATTGTGATTTAATAGACATCAAACATGGCACTGTTGTTGCCAGCTGGGCTGGTCTGAGTCTTTCAGAAACTGCTGATCAATTGAGCTACTTATAGCAGTGTATGCCGACAACACAACCCAAAAGATCAAGCTCTTGTTCCCGTGTGTGTTTCTTAGACTCATCGAGTTGAGAATAAGATTTAGACAGGTTTAATGAACCTACTTGAGATTACAGAAGCAAGTTAGTATTCCTGACCTGCTGTCCATACTGTCAAACAAAGAACACTATGTTAATGTTTTCAACAAATACTACCATTGCCCATCTGCTGGAAATGCCAATTTGTGTATTTTACAGCAAAGAGTTGCTCTCAAAGACTGTGTTTTTAATCAAGAAAAAAGAAGCGGATTCCCAGGAGATGCAAAGATTCTGCAAACATATTGATTATACTTCTTGAGAGAACTGAAATGGCACAAAGTATAGCACAGGTAAAAACAGCTAGGAAGTTTGGAGGTTTAAAGGTAAATCTTTCTACCTATAAAAAAACACACATATTGAAGTAGAATATAACCCCTCTTCCTGAAAAGAGTTTGGACACTACATTCATTTGAAAAGTGAAAAAAAGCTTATCATTTAATTGAATGGAAATGACAGCAGAAGAAATCATAGCAGATAGGGAGATTTGGAATTGTGCTGCAGCAACAACTG